>JAIPRL010005352.1:0-32633 GCA_025469235.1 Pemphigus obesinymphae | reverse complement strand
CTGAGATGAGAATGTTAAGATGGATGAATGGAGTTACTAGAGAGGATAAAATAAGGAATGAGTATATCAGAGGTAGTATAGGGGTAGCTTTGATAGTAGACAAAATGAGAGAGAATAGATTAAGATGGCTTGGGCATGTATTAAGGAGGGATGAGACATCCTCAATAAGAAGGCAGTAAGATTAGTAAGGGAAATGCATGTTGTTGGTAAAAGGGGAAGGGGAAGACCGAAAAAGAGATGGGGGGATGTAATGGCGAGTGATATGAGGAAGGTGGGGGTAAGTGAAGAAGATGCGGGAGATAGAGTTAAGTGGAGGTGTAGGACCAGGGTGGCCGACCCCAAATAGTTGGAGAGAAGGTGAAGGAGAAGAAGAAGAAGAGTCATAATGGTTGAATAAAAATAATCATTTCAGAACTACCTACCCCTCTAAATATAATCAATATTATTTATTATTATTAAATTATTAATGGAATAACTGGTTGTGTAAAAATTAAATGGACTAGATCATAAATATAAATATGTAATTATATTCTTTATTTAAATTTATACCAGTATATTACCTGAATATTTTCGATTGGAATTTCTAATGCGGTTATAGTTGTGAAATCCAAAATTGAAAATGAATCGACATTTTCAACAGATTTTATAACTAAAAATAAATATTAATTAAATTAATCAATTAATGTCATCTAGTTACAAACTTACCCCTACGAATTTCAATTAATGATTTCATAAAATTTAACATTGAAAAATCAAGGTTAACATTTGATAACAATTCAGGTGTATCTTCACGGATAGAAATGTTAACTTGATTATCCTTGATAGTTCTGAAAAAGAAATATAGGTACATTTTGTTTTTTTTATAACATCATATCAACATTAATTACTTATACAAATAAATGTATATTATAAAAATAATATGTGCCCAGAGTATTTAAAAAAATGTTTTATATTTTTTTATATAATATAATGTATTATTATATATTGTTGTTTTTTATAATGGCATATATTTATTATAAAAACATTTAAATTAATTACTTTAAATTTTTAAACAGTAATAAAACTTACTTGACTAATCTGACATCGTTAACATTCATATTATGAGATAGCATCAATGATATAAAACTTATATAATATTCGTTTTTAATTTTTAATTCTTGAAGTATTGATAAATTTTTATTAATCTGGGAAACTCTTTCTCTGTAAAGTTCATCAAGTGCATCACTTATTTGCATTTTGCGTTGCATCATTTCTTCATAGATACTAAAATTATTAAAATTTATAATTTTGAAATTGTTTGTATCTATAATTGTATATGTTAAATCTTACATTTCCCATTGTCTATCCATTTCAGCCTTAGTATCATTATAGTTTTTGTCAAGTAATCGATTGTAAGACTCTGTTAACTTAATAGATTCATTTATGTTGGTTGAGTTTAATCTGTAAAATGCCATTTTCAATGTATTAGAAGTATAAATAGTTTGAAAAATGTTAAGTTTTAATATTTTAAACATACATCAAATCATCTTTTGTGGAAATAATTTCACATCTTTTATATTCATTTATTTGTGTTAAATGTGTATGATTGTGTCCATTATGATCCAATGCATAGCAAGACATGCAATGAATTGTAGTACATTGAATACACAAAACTTCGGCAGGGTTCTGTAAAATACAATATCTAATTAAATAATACCAAATATTATTAAATTACAATTTCGTGTTCTTAGCTTCTACATAATTTTCTTTTTTACATATACCTACATGATATAGTTACCTATCTAAACTATGATAAATATGATAGTAATATCTATATTTAAATAATATATCTATTTATATTTAATTTAAAAATTATAGGAACATTTTGTTAACCCTATATGTGATTTAAATAATGATAGGTAATCATTGTTTATTTATGAAATAGGTACAACCTGCAGGTCCGGTTAAGTCTAGCAAGTTACTGAATTAAACTCAGAGGGTGGTACGATATTTGAGGTGATTAGGTAATGTTTGGTCAAAAATATAAAAGGACAATGTAAAATTTGGAAGGTACTTAATAGTACATGATACATATTTAAAAGGGATCAAAAACAATTTTTGTCCTGTAGAAATCCTAAATCTCAGTTGACCAACATCTTCCCTATCCGGTGTTGAGTATAATGTATATTTTTATAAGTTTAATAAAATTGAGGTACTAACCATTATTACTATAACATATTAATTGTTTTAATAAATCTTAACTTGTACAAATTTCCCATTATATTATTATTATACATATACTTGATTATATTGCGCATGCACGAGTACTATCATTATCATAAGCTGTGATGCTGTGGCCATTATGTTTTACTTGGCACATGTAAAAGCTCACACTACAACCATGACGTTACTGAAACTAAGCGCCACATAATCATTCCGAGCTCACAAATGCTTTGTACAAATTAATTAATATTATGAAAAATTTGTAACTTCAAAAATATACTTATCATGCGTTACTTATCATTCAAATTACTTTTAAATTGTAATTGTATTACATTTGCGTTACTTGGAATAATAAGTAATGCAATTACTACTGCGTTACTCAAAAAAAGTAATTGAGTTACAGTAACTTGTAACTTGAATTAAATTACTACCCAACACTGTGTATTAATTTCTAAAATATTGAAAGGGTCATGGCTCTTCCAAATTTTATTAGAGGGGATGGCCGCCCCTCTTGCTCTCTCAGTTAACGATGAGAATAATATTATTGTATTTAATAATTAATACATACATCATTACAGTTTGGACATTGAATTAGTTCATTGCATGTAGAATTCATTGTTTGATATAATATATCTGAAATACAAACAAAATAAAAATGAATACTTATGTTAGAGATATCAATTTATTTATGAATCAAAGGTAAAATAATTATCAAATTTTTAATGTAATGACCTAACTTAAAGATGCAATCTTGGTAAATTTTACAGGTAAATATAAATGTATATGTATATCAATTTTATCAACCATATTTTACCAATAATTTTTTATTTATTTTTTTAGGTCACCTTAAATTGTTGTTTCAACATATTGCAACATAACAAAATCACACTACTAAGAATTTAAACAGTGATGTTTAAGTTAAATACACACTTTAAACATAAAATATAATATTTAAAATTCAAAATTTCAAAAACTTTAATACTCTTATAAAAATAAAAATAAATTAAATTAAATTTATTAAAGTATATAAATAAAATTATGGGTATATATTATAAAAAATAATATATTAAAAATCTACCTCACTATTGTTAACTCTCTGAAAATGATAATATTCACCATTATCATTATGAAAATACATACTACTCCGAAACAGCCCGTATAGGTATCTAAATATCCCTATTATAAAAGAAATTATTTTTAAAACGGCCCGGTTAAATGTTAAAATCGGCCTGCCAAAAACTCGCACATCCGGAAACAAAGTAAAATTACGCCACTAGTTAGGTATATTATATTAGTGTAGAAAACAGTTTGAAAACTATCAAAGCTATTTTAAATAATATAAATATAAAAATGTATTATTTACCCGTAAGACGGTCAAGTCGACTAAGGAGTATACAGTAAGTATACTTAGGTACCTACAATTATTTTGTTCACAACGATAGAGCTGAGAATGCCATACGTATTACTTTATCTGGTAGGTATTTGCTGGATCACTTAACGAAACTAAACTGGTTAGCCAGTAACATGGTATGCCAGCAACATGAATTTGAGAACGGTACGAGTTATCATGGAATAAAATATAATTTATCAATTATGTCTAGAAATTCGTTCTACAACTAAGTGTAAACCATGAAGACTAGAATAAGGAAGCCAAACAAGTCCTGAAAAGAGTCGCAAGTTTAAATTTCCACAGGTTGCGCTGAAGTCGCAAGGGTTTCTACTATAAAACGCGTAGTATAGGAGTTAATGACGTTTTTTTTAGTTTTATAAAAAAATAAGCAATATTTTTAATCCTAACCTATTATACATTTTGTAGGTTGTAAAATTATGCATAAATTGATGTGCATATAGGTATGTACACTTTAATTATTATTAATTTATTTAATTTTAAATGTTACCATATCATGTAACTATAAAGATACAACTAAAAAAAAAAAAACAGAAATATTTCTAAATTGTAAATTTATAGTTTATTATTTAATATGTAAGTACAAGTACTATATAATTAAATTATTGTACATATATCTATAGTTATGTATATTGTATAATATATTTATTATATATTTTACCTTGTATCTTAATTATGTTGCAATAAATGTAATATTGCATCAAATGTTAAACCATAATTTATTAACCAAAAATTCTCTACAGAGAAAAATGTATTGCGGTAAATATTTACCTAATCGATTTATAAAATATATTAGATATAATATATCTATCTAGTCTACAAGTTATATTTTGAGGTAATAGTATTTAATATGACATAATATATTGTGTGGTAGCAAATACCACAATTTCATGAACTTAAAATTGTGAACTAATAACTAAACATTTAAATTTAAATTTTAAAATATTGATTTTAAAATGAACTTATTGCATGATAACAAATCAGTGACAGAGTAAACATATGGTGACAACTAGAATAAATTTGATAATTCTATGATTTAAAAAAATTAACTAGATTAATAATAAATAATAATTAAAGTGTACATATATGCATATTCATTTATGCGTAACTTTACAACTTACAAAAAATATAGTAGGTTAGGATTAAAAATATTGCTTATTTTTTCATATAACTCAAAAAACGTCATTAACCCCTATACTACACTTGTTAAAGTAGCAACCCTTGCCTGTGGCAATTTAATCGTGCAACTCTTTTTGGGACGTTTTTCTTTAACGGAGATTGGCCTTCTTATTCTAGTTTTCATGGTGTAAACTGCAGTAATGTTGTGAGCATCTATTTTGTCATGGTGAGCATAGCATAGAGTAATATTTTTTTATATTGGCCACGGACCAAGACAGAATGTACTGGAAACCATGACAAAATAGATATATTTTATCATGCTGGAAAAACAGATAATATACATAATACATATTATTATTATTAACGGTCTTAGAAAATAAGGTCTGTAAACTTCTCCCCCGCCAGCCATTTCGAATGTTTCTGCTTATTGAAGCAAAAATTTCTTGTCCACTATATCATTAAGTGCTGCAGATTAGAGGTTTTTAATGTTGTGAAATTATTTATTTTAATTTTAAATCTCAAACAGAAATATTATATATTTTGTCATGCTTTTAATTATGGTCTTTCTATTATTTTTTTGCATTTCTAGGCCAAATTATTGAAAAATCTATCTTTAATTGAATTCAAAGATAACAACAACCAATTATAAATTCTTGCATGTTTATGTAAGTGTTATTAATTATGTAAAATTTTGTTTTTGTGAAAAATATATTTAATAATATTTACTACATTGTGTTTGGTGTTCTTGTATTTTTATCCTCTTTAGTTCTAAGCTTTACTAAATTAAAATGTCAAACAAAGTTTGTTATTTTTGATGTAATATGTTTAGAAAACTGTCAATATTTATAATACCCAAATACCAAAATTAAAAATATGAATGGGTGAAATCGTTAGGCCTCAAACACTTAGATACAAATGATGTGATTTGTGAAGAACATTTTCCAGTTCATATGATTAAAAAAAAAACAAAACTATTTTTGATGATTTAAGAAGTGCAATGTACTCAGTAAGTAAAATATAAGTAAATGTAGTAAATATAAGAAGTACTTGCATACCCATTTAATAGGATGTAGTTAGCCTACCACTATTTTATTACATTATAATATTATTTACTATACTTATATGCAGTATTTAGAACACGGCTTAGGTAAATATAATAAGGCTGCATTATTATGATGTTTGGACTACACTATAACGGCCTCGTTTACAGCCAAATGCTGTATCACAACTATTTTCAGCTCAAAAACAAATGGAATTTAACAATGAGAATATTGAAAATAAAGTAATACTATAATAGATGTATTACAAAAAATATATTATGTTCATTAAACATAACTAATTTCATTGATAGGAGAAAAACTTAATAATTCAACCGTCTACATCATCAGGACCATGTACACTTTTATTTTTTTAATAGCTATACACATGTAAATACAAAACTAATAAAAAAATAATTTGTAATTAATTTATAATCAATATAAATATTTTATACCTATTTCTTATTAAATATTTAGGAATTGCCTTACAAACAATTAGTCAATGATATTTCTCTTGATAATGACTTAATGGAGAGTATAATTGTTTCTAATTACAATATACTAGTATACCAATAAGTAAGTTATAATTAATCTATTAAATACTGAATATTTATTAAATATTTTATTTTAGTTAAATATTATTATTAAATACAAGTAAAAATATAGTAATTTAAATGTAAACACATATATATATATATTTAATATATTAGTAGGTACTATAATGTATATTCAATTTGTTTATAGATTAGACTTACTCAACCATCAAGTGATCAGGTAATTATATTTCATAAAATATATACATGGGTATTAAACCTGCCCTCGAATTGGCATACATATTTATCTCGCAACAAAATGTTCTTTGGTATATCTGAAGTTATTTTTGTCCAAAACAGGAGGTACTTTAAGTTAATTTATGTGAAAAACACTCATTATAAATTAAAATTTAAGTATAATTTGTAACATTTTGGGTAATAATATAAGTACTGATCATTTTCTCAATTCTTTCAATAAATTTGAAAGTCAAGAACATTTAGAAAACATAACAAGTTAAAATATGCAGAAGCCTGATTTATCACATACCCAAAAGTAAATTCCTAATATTTATAACAATAGTATTTTATATAATAGTTTATTTTTATTATAGATCTAAATTTTTTATTTCGGTTAAGGATAACATCATAGATGATACCATGCTAATAAAACGCCATTTTAATTGTCATATAATAGTCCTAAATTGTTTATTGTGTGTAAGGGCTAAGAAAACTAAACCAACGAAGAACCCAACAATTTAAAACTTCACCAAAACATGTAATCATAAAAACTACACCTAAATGTAGAAAAAAATGTTTAAATATTATGGGGAAAAAAATGAATTACAGAGAAAACAGAAAAATCGGTATAGAAATAAAATAAACCTTTTAACAAAAAGTATGGATATCTTGCAAAATAAATTACGAAATATATTTCAAAATAATATTGAACAAAACTAATAGAAATTAGGCAGTTGCCTAATATATCAAAAAACAATTGTTCAAGAGATATTTAATGCAGCAAAGGTAAAATTTTAAATATTATTATATTCATAATAATTACATACTTATATAATCACATAAACATTTATACTTTTATGAAAAAAAAGGTCAATAATTCCAAAGGTAGGTTATTCTGATGAATGGATAATGTTTGGTATGTTTTGCCACTTACTAGCGATACCTGATATTGATAAACACAAGTTGTGGTTTTGACCAATTATTTTTTAAATTGTTTAAAAAACACCTAGAAATTAAAACTAAATTTAAAAATTATGGAGTTATTTTGGTAGATGACATATATGTTGAAGCTCTTACCTTATGTTCTAAAAGCTTGACTTATAAAGGTCTAGTAGACTATGGTGAAGAATATAAGGCTACTAGTATTAATGAGAAGGCAACTAGTGGTCTAGGTTTTATGTTTCATCCACTTACTGATAATTATTTATAACCAATTGCTGTATTTGCCTTAAAAGGACTGGTTAATGGAACTAAATTAGCCAGACTAGTAATTAAATGTATAATTATTTTAGAATAAGCAGATGCCTTTGTTCATGGTATTGTGCCTGATGAAACTAATATCAGATAATATCTGATATTATAACATAATTATCCAAGAGTTTATACATACAGTTGTACATATCTAAATATATACTATTGAATAAATAATAATTTATAACATTTAATGTGGTCAAACTGTAGAAACCCCATTTTCGCCGAAAGAATGAAATTATGTTGGCTACCCCTTGATCTTTGTTGTAATAAAATAATTTTTGCATGGACAGTAAAACTACAAAATATCAATTATTCCATGATAAGGACTTTGTTTTGTTTGTTTTTTTTGTCATTTTATATTCATCCACAATTCAAATTGTAATTAATTAAGCATATTTTTACTGTTCAAAGTTTTTACGTATTAGTGAATTTTTGTTTTCCAGAATTCCTTTTTTTTTTTTATTGGTATATACTTACTTAACTTTACCGTGATTCTTTTTTTGACAGTAAATAATTATAAAAAATATAATTAATCAAGGTAAAATTCATTATTTATTTGTAATTTTATTTTATGTATTATTTAGGTATTCTTGAATGTATTTAGGTATTAAAGCATATATTCTAGTGCACATTAATATGCATTATATATTATAATATTTATTATATTAATATATATTTTATTAATTTTGTATGTATATTGTTAAACTGTTTTGTAATCGGGCTGTCACTAACTATTAACTGGAAAAATTTTATTGGTATCTGATCTGTAAATGTTTTTACTTTATAATAAAGTAATTAAGATTTCAATCGTTAATTATGTATAGCATAATAAAATTACCCATAATTTGTTTAAAATATAAATGTTATTAAGTACAATAAGTACACAATACAAAGTAATATAAATAAAACTATAATATTATATATACAATGAGTAATGATGTAATAATATAATAATAAAATAAAAAATTTAATAATTCATTCGTAGAATATTCAGGAACAAATGAAATTATTTCATTGGGCGTCCTAAATTAATTTTTGAACAGAACCAGACACCCTTTTTGTATAAAATGGCATAATCTTTAAACAAAATTACATATATATGTATAATATAAAATGATTAATAGTAGCCAATAACTAGGATGACCAGATGTCCTCTTTTAAGGACTCCTCGTTTATCACGTAGGACGTAATATACCTACTGGAAAATTGTCTTCGGAACTGTAATCAGTGGTGTAGTCATAAATAATGTTTTGGGTATACGCTTAAATTTTGCAATATAATTTATAAATTTAGGTACTTTTATTGTGTATTAAAAAATTTTAATTTTTCTTAATTTTTTTAAAAAAATGTGGAGTTCTCTTATTATACGTCTCACAGAGTTTACTTGTATCGGGGGAATTCACACTAGACCTTTAGCGTGTAACGTGACAGTATTAATTAATTAGACAAGAAAATTAGAACATTGAAAAAAAAAGAAACTGATGAAAATAATAAACAGTTTAAACGGAACCGCGATAAAAGCTCTATAGTGAATTCACCTTTACTAGATTTTCAAAGTTGAATTTTGTTATATATCGAAATGTATCAAATCGTGTAAGATTTATATTTATTTATAAAACAAATATAATAATAAATTATAGTTACTTGACAAATGTATCCATTTCATTAATTAAATCTGCGTTATTGATGCTAATTACATTGTCTAATTCATCAGCATTTTCATAGTCTTTGTCTGCTCTTTTACTTTTTTAAACTTTTTTTTGAAAATGTTCCTTCGTTTTAATAGTCTGTTTTGACACGAATTACGTTTATCCAGTATGCTTTTTAAATAAGATTTTCCGACTTTTCCTATAAAAAAACAAATATTGAAAGGCACAGCTAGGGAGATACAAAATTTTAAAAGCCGGGAGTAGAAACACTACATATGTCAGATACGATACTGGTGATGGATGAATAAAATTAAAAATAAAAATAATTAATTAATATTGTAAATATCTGGGCTAATCTTTGTCACATGTTTTTTAATCGTTCGGAAATATTCTTTTGAATTAAAACTTATTACTGCTGCTTGCACTCGAGTTATATAAGAACTTTTCTGTGTAAAGTTTATAAGTTTATCTACTAAATATTTATTTACTACACTATTCAATTGTTCGCAAATATTATTGTCTACATCGAGTATCAAATTATTCGCGTTTTTAGATAGACGAGAACAGGGAATTTTTAATGAATATTCATTGCGTGTCTATATAGGCGTTACATTTCCGTTTTCGCTATGATGCGTTCGGGGTGGGAGATTTATACTTTGAACACCGATGTTAAAAATTATTTTACTTAGGTCAAAACCACTATACATATACTTACTTAAAATTATCCCGTTATTGTTTTCTTGTTAGTAAATAATTATGAACATTTAATTAATTAAGGTAAAATTCATTATTTATTTGTAATTTTATTTTATGTATTATTTAGATATTCTCAAATGTATATAGGTATTAAAGTATATATTCTAGTGCACAATAATACGCATCATATATTATAATATCTATTATATTAATATATATATATTATTAATTTTGTATGCATATTGTTAAACTGTTTTGTAATTGGGTCTATCAGTAACTATTAACTAACTGGAACAAATTTTATTGGTATCTGATCTGTAAATGTTTTTACTTATAATAAAGTAATTAAGATTTCAATCGTTAATTATGTATAGCATAATAAAATTACCCATAATTTGTTTAAAATATAAATGTTATTTAAGTACAATAAGTACACAATACAAAGTAATATAAATAAAATTATAATATTATATATACAATGAGTAATGATGTAATAATATAATAATAAAATAAAAAATTTAATAATTCATTTGTGGAATATTCAGGAACAAATGAAATTATTTCATTGGGCGTCCTAAATTAATTTTTGAACAGAACCAGACACCCTTTTTGTATAAAATGGCATAATCTTGAAACAAAATTACATATACGAGTATATGTATAACATAAAATAATAAATAGTAGCCAATAACTAGGATGACCAGACGTCCTCTTTTAAGGACTCCTCGTTTATTTAGTATCTTTTTAAAAAAACTAAAAGTATCATTCTTTGTATTCTGTTTTTAAGAATCATGGTTAATGGTTATCTACTACTTACTAGGTAGGAACTTACATAATATATTTATCGTTGTAAAATTTTTTTTTTTTATTATCTTGTGCTGATGGATACATATTGTTTTATTATTATCATATAATATCTCTGTTATTTAAATTTTCTGCACTATAGTCCATATAATATAAGTTATTATCCAGAATTCTTGAAACATGTGGGTTAAAATTAAAATTAAAATCAATTGTAGCTCCAAAATTAAATGAATTATCCAAATTTGCCCATTATCAAATCACTAGCCTATAAATACCTTATGTAAAAAATTTTAAATACAAAATTAATGTTTTGAATCAAAAAAAAATTAAAGATTTGATTTTGAATAGATTTTGGCATCACACTTTTTATTCAGAATGTATAATTTTAATGGATTTTTGGATATAACAAAAAAGTAATTATAATAAATGCAGTCTATATCATTATTTTCAGCGTTTTTTATAGTAAATTTTCGATACAAACAATTATTTTAAAATTTAAAAAAAATTACAATTTTTTAAATTTTCAGCATATAAATTATATATTAATGGTAACCAAAAATAATTTCTAAGTTAACGAAATACAAGAACACTCATTTTGAATCAAAAAATATCACGTGGTGCGTTAAGACAATTTCTTTCGGAATTTGCATTATCTATTTCACTTATGTGCATTGAAATTATTGTTATTTAAAATTATACTTTTTAAAACTTGGCACACACATTTGTAATGTATGACAGCACACTTGATTTTCAGGATACACATTTTCTGTCAGAGTATACACTATTTTAGGCCCTGCTGTAGTCTATGATGTTATCGCGGTTTAGAATATAGCTATAGTAATGAGCTCATATATAGAAAATTAAGAAATGTCAAGAATGTATCATACCAATATTTGCTGTCCCCATCTTTTTAACTAACTACATATAGAAAAAATCCTAGAATATTGAATTGTAATACCTATTTATTTTTAATAATTTTAATATTTAAATTGTAACAATTTAATTCAATTTTAAAATTAGCATTTCTATTTATTTAAAAACAATAAATCACTGTTACTTCTATATCAAATTACATTTTTGTAAAAGCTTCAAAACACCCTTGATAACATTCTTTTCATTAAATTTAATAGGTAATAAGTAAGTTTTTAAATTTTACCTACATCTTCAAATTCAAATTTTAAGCAGCATAAATTTTCCTTTAAAACTCATTAAAAATACGGAAATAGTAAATAGTAATATAACTTCTTCTTAAATTATTAAGATATCGAGATTTTTTTTCTATCTATTAATAATTGAACAGACATCATATTGTCGGTTAAAAGATCAATTGATGAAATTTTACAGGAGGCATTAAAATAAAGTTTCTTTTATGGTATAACTAACTAAAAAGTTATATTCATGTTTTATATATATTAGAATTGTATATTTGTAAATTAATGTCATAATTACTGAGCAAAATGTACTATCATGTATATTTATATTACCTCGTTGATTACACTACTTTGCTTATAATAATATGAATAGATCTGGGTTAATATTTTTGACAGTAATGATTAATCTAATATAATTAAAATAATTAAACAGTGTCAATTACTATAATCCTCATTAGAATACCTAAATTACAATTATAAGAATTTTAAAAATATGTTATATTTATACTTTATATATAGTACAATATTATTCTAATAAAATATTTTAAAGTTTAAATGGTTAAATACATTTTATATAAATGAAGAATTTATGAAATTAATTGTACCTATATTGAATTTTTTCTAAAAACTTTTTTCGTCTACTATTAATGTAAAAAAAAAAGAATAAAAAAAAAATATTATATTTCAAACTCTTGACTACATCAAAAAATATAAAACAAAATAAAATCATAAGCCTTTACAACATAATATGTAACTATAACTATAAATAATTAACAACAATTATAAAGATGTTTATTTAATTTTCAACTGAGTCAGTTTTCTTTGTCAGTCTATCCTATTGTACATTTTACTGTTTCATTTCTTTTCCTTGAAATATACTCCTAATGATATCTGTTTGGTATTACACCACTATTACAAAGTTTTAGAAAATCGTTTTATTTTATTACCGATATGGGTAGTTTTTTCTTGAATGTTGGTTGGAGTTTTGAATTTTTTAGTAATTAATAATTATTTCCTTTTGATCCTCTGCCAGTTCTACTCTGTTTTTATTCAGTAATTATAATATATTTGTTCATAGTTAATAACAGAATATGATAATAATAATTTAAAAGTATCTACAGTATTAATTTAAACAAAACACATTTTAATCACAATTAATAATATCTAAAATATTTTAAATGGGTTACACTAATTATTCGCGCCAGCCAGGGTGTTTGAATTGACCCCCCTCCCCCCCGGAAACAAGTCATGTTGAGTAACATCATACATTTAGCTCGTTCTGCGGGCGAGGGAACAGTGTCGACATCGGTCAAGGTGGACCGAATACGACGCCATATCAGTTGTTATCACGAGTGTGACCAGGTGTCGTTGGGACGGTTGGCTCCGTCTCCCGAGAGCGCCCCTGTCGCTTTGAAAGGACGCGTCGGCGTTGCGTCAGCCATTTTCATCGTTCTTTTCTCATGCCAGCGGCCGTTTGACGTACATGAATTCCTTTATGTATTTTTTTGCTGCTGTGCTCTAAAGTCAACCAAAAAAAAAAGTACAGTTTTTTTGTTCATTTGATTACGTCGTGTAACGCATATATACCGTGTGTTCGTCGAAGGAAGTTCTACTCAGTTAAGAGCTGTGGGAAGAAAAACAGTCCCGAAAGTGGCACTAGTTGGTGCGGTTTTCTACGCGGTCCCGGCGAACGCTGGCAATATTCACGATCGGCGGTTTAGCTAGACGTCGGCGCTCTTTCCAATTTTTTTGTCTCTCCTAACGGTACAGTTTTATAAATATATTTTATTAAAGCAGTTAAAGTGTTGGTAATGGGAGTTCAACAACAAAAAGACAGTTGTTATTGTTTATAATATAAACATAATATATATATTATATATATTATGTGGACGTGTGTAATATTTTGTCAAACGGGTCACACGTGGGCGAAACACTAATTAACCAGTAAAATTGTATAATCACTAATAGTTATGAAGGGTTATATTGTAGTTTACACCAATTTACCTGTTGAAAATTAAATAACATGTGGCTTACATCAATTGACACTATAATTTTATATGATATTGATGTGGGTTACACTAAAAACAAAAATTAAAAATTAAATTTGTATAAAAGAAAATCATTTGAGGGTTATAATATTTGACCATAATGTGTACCTCTATTATCATATTCAATCCTAACCTCAAATTAAAAAAATGAAGGTTAGGTACATCAATTGAACTTTCAACCGACGATATGGTATTCATAATGTTAATTAGATATCTATTTTGTATTTTTCTCATTACAGTAAAATCAAAAGCGTGAAATAAAAAAGTATTTACTATTTAAATATACCTAGCTAAATGTAGGTATAATATAATAATATAATATAAAATTTAAATTATATAATATAATAGGTACATTTTTATAGTAAAATGCGAAATTTCTTGGTATAAATCTACTTGACGGGGTACCTTTATTTTTTAGATTTTGTTTTGTTATCGATTGTAACTTGCACTTTTGGAATAATTGCGATTTAAATGTTTTTTATATTATCTAATTTTTCATACCAAAAGAGTTGTTTTTCACAATTGAACGTTAGTGTCTGTTATTAAATGGAAAACAAATATCAATAACACATTACAATAATGTAATAATAACACTGAAAACATATTTCAATTGTCCTATTATCTACCGACTTGGTTTATCATAGCAAATTGAGAAATATTTTTGAATTAAATTGTCCGAATGAGCGAAGCAAGGGATCGATCTTGGATCGGCTTGGTTTATAGGTTCAGAGAAAATTTAAATGTATAATATATTCGTATGTGAAAAACGACACTTTATATGAAAATGCAGCTTAAAAAATGTTGTTTTTGATAACATAGAAACTTGTGTAAATGTCCAAGATTTTTGGAGATTCTTAATTAGCATAAATAGTACAATTGACTGGGGGGGAGGAAACTAAAAAATGGGGGTATGTGGTATAGAAGAGTTGTTGACTTCTATTATTATTGTAGTATTTGTTAATATTAGGTATATTTTCTTAGTGTTGTATCTAATGACAATTGTAATGAGTTTAATTATTTATACAAAGGTATCGCAATATTTTGGCCATTACAGTCATCAATTTATTCATATTTTATTTTATGTATTTAATGTAGGTATAAGTAATATGTAATTATTAATTTATTAAATATAATAATATGACCAAATTCGTACATAAACTGGTTACCTGCATGTCATAGAATTATTTCTTTTTCAGTATTCTTAATAATACATCCCATATTATAAATAGAACTTGAGAACTGTATTATAAAATGAAGCATAGGTAATTGGAATAATGTATGAATATTTTAGCGTTTGATAAAAAATATAAAAAAAGTAAAGTAAAAGTACATTTTAAAAGTAATTTAAAAATAATCTTGTGTTAGTACCAATTATCATTGTTGTACAATCTGTAATATTTGTTTAAAAAAACATGTTTACGAATATTGTTTAAATAGTTTCATAAATTTAATTTTAAAGTTAAAATATATTTAATCGATAGAAAATAATATTTTGAAGTGAACCTCATTTCGGTTTCTTTAAATTTACTAATAAGTAGGTAAAAAGTAATTGTTTAGAAAAATTTAAAAATTAACTTTTTAAAACATTAATAACATTTTTTAAATTACACATTTAACTTTTACATACCATTTTATATGATATAGGTACTATATTATATTTTATTATTATATTCTCATCTTTCATCTCTCTTCAGAATATTCTAATCTATGAAAAAAGTATTTAATGAATCACACGTAAATCTACAAATTAAGGATAATAAGTAAATTATATAAGTATGATTAAGTATAATTACAATATATTGTGTTGTAATGTATTTGTATAATTATTTTTGGTTGACACATTAGACAAATCCTAATTATTTTACTACTTTTACGTTTTAACATAGAAAACGTCTTATAGGATTTTTGTAAAAATGTATTAGTAAAATATGTTTTATTATGTTTACCTTCCAAATTATATTATATTATTGTTTCTATATAAATTAAATTATTGTTTGTTATTAAAATTATTTTTAAATTTGATATATAATTATTATTTATTGTTATTTGTCAAAATAAGTAGTTTTTTTCTTTATTACATAGTGTTCTTACTTTTAATTATTTTTATATTCTAAAAACCAATATATTAACTTAATATTGGGTAGATATTTTAAATTTTAATTAAATAACACTTGGATTACAATTTATTATTTAAATTATCTAAACACATTGTAGACATGCTTTTTTTTAGAACATGTGTTTCGAATTATAATTTGTTATTACTTATTTATTTTTCAATTTATTAAAAAAGACTATTAAAGAGTCTGGTATTGAGGTGTTTTTATTATCAGATCATGGTTTTTCCAATATTTGGTTTTCTAAAAATATATTGGTTAATCATTTTATATCTAGTTATGGGATTAATGGTTATTTCTAAAAACCTAAATGTGATATTAACCCATCCCTGAAGTTTTGTTTACTAGTTAAGTTGTCCAACAATATTTTAGCTACAATAATGATTTATAATCAAATATCCTGTTTTATGATCCAAAATTGAAATTAAATGAATTTTTTTTATTGAAATAGTTTATTTATTTTATTTAGTTATTTAAACAGGCCGATGTCCAAAAACAGTATATAGCATTTATAATATATAGTAGTTTTCAATTGTTTGTTAAATTTGTTATATAGTGATAAGTTGGTAAAAAATTTAATTATTTGTTACATTTTAACAACAGATAAACATATTTTAATAAATTATTCTTATAATAATATGTCAGATGTATTTTTCATTGTGCGATTAAAAATATATATATTATGATGTACCTAATATTTTTAAGTTATATTTAAATGTTATTTCATAAATTTTTCATAAAGTAGAATATAATTTAATAAAACTGAAGTATTAATTTTTTTTTTTTTTATTAATTTACAGATATTTTCATACTCATATTTGGTGACAATGGATGATAAATATAAAACTGATACCTCTGCTATAACAGCAACAATTAAATCTGAAGCTAATAACTCTGATGAACTAGATAGTCCTGAAATGAAAAAATTGTCTAATGTTTTAGTTAATGAAAAAAACAAGGAATCGATTATAGCGCCTGAACCAAAATCAATTGCTGTTAAAGAAACTAAAAAAATTGAAAAGTCTGAAAACGTAGTAGTAATAAAAGAAGAAATTTCTGAAGAAGTTGAAAAAGAAGATGAACCTGTACAAGATGAAGATACTACATCAATGGCAGTTGGTGATCCAGTACAAGATCCTGTGATTGAACAACGTACACATGAATCAGATAAATTAATAACAACATCTGATAATAGTTTAATAAAATCTGCAGTTCCTCTACAAGACAGTTTAATTGAATCCACTCAAGATCAAATTGTACCAATTGGTCAAAACAGTAAAGTAGAACGAAAAAAGCAACAAATTGTTGCTGTCTCTGAATCAGTCTTGAATAATGCTATTGAAAAAGTTGAAAACAACAGTGTTAATTTAGATCAGCAATCAGTTTTTAATATGAAAGATTCTGAATTAAAAGATTTAGTTATGAGAGAGTTATCTCAGTTTTTAACTGATGAGCCATCACAAAATGCTGACCCACCCCTTATTGCAATAAAAGAAGAAGAAGAGGAAGAAGAAAAATTTGAAAATCTTGAAAATACCTTGTGCGAGGCTGATAAAATAGTTGTGAAAGAAGAGAAAAAATCTGAAAATGATATTGCTGATGCATTGTCGACACTAGCAACTGCTGCACTGAATCAAGCACCTACAAACGAAACTATAGATAGCATAGCATTAAAACCTGTACAGCCAGTAGTGCAAATCAAAGAGGAAGGACCAGCCTGGTGTGATGTTGGTGTAATTAAAGGTACTACTTGTTTGGTGAAACAGTTTTACTCAACTTCCATCACAGATGAACATGAAAATACCTGCCTAGACCATTTACCAGATTATACAAATAAATTGAAAATTGATATTCAGCCTGGTACAGCCTACAAATTTCGGGTAGCGCCTATAAACGCTTGTGGCCGTGGAGAATGGAGTGAGGTATCTGCATTTAAAACATGTTTACCAGGTTATCCAGGGGCTCCATCTTCTATTAAAATTACAAAATCGCCAGATGGTGCCCATTTAACATGGGAAGCTCCTCCTATGAGTTCTGGTAAGATTATAGAATACACGGTTTGTTTGGCTATCAAAAACTGTAAGGAGTTACCATCACAACATCCAAAACCAACTACAACAAATTTAAATTTTTATCGTGTATATACTGGTCCTCATAATGCTGCTGTGGTCAGTCATGAGTCACTTGGTGCAGCACTAATTGACAGGACTAGCAAACCAGCTATTATATTTCGAATTGCAGCGAAAAATGAAAAAGGATATGGACCAGCAACTCAAGTCAGGTGGTTACAGTATAGCAATGTGCCAGGTTCAAATAAGAATACTTCGTTAAAAAGAAAAAAACGTTAATCTTTTAACTTAAGTTCTGAGACTTAAAATGTAATATACTGTGCAATGCACATGCATAAAACTTAATTTTTATTATCACTATTTAGTATGTAGTAATCCAAGTATTTAAAATGATAAATCAGTTGACATTTTTAGAATTAATTCACTTTAGTAAGAATAATAGTGTATTCAAATACTTTCCTTGGTTTAATATGTATTTTATTATTTTATCACATTTAATGTAAGATTTGTTGTGTATTAATGCATATTTAAATTTTCTCAAATTAATTACTTATTTATCTTAATATGTAGGTATTAAGATAATAGATACATTTGATATATTTACTATGTATATAATATATAATGCACTATATGGAATAATAAAATATATTTCTATTGAAATTTTAAATAATGATATCTAATGATTGTATTTGATTATTTAATATAATTGTATAGCATATATTTGTAATATTTTTGTGTAGATAATACGTTATGCTTCAGCTGAACGTAACCAAGAACCAATTTTGTCGTCATTGAAAAGGTTTAATGGCTCTTCTGGTGTTAACATGTTAGAAATGTCATCAGGTACCTGTCAGCATATGTCATTTTTTTCTTTAAACTTTCCAAACATTGAGTTTCAGCCTACTGAACTTGATTAAGAGGATGTCATACATACACCTGTCTGTAAGTTATGCTCCACAGATCAGATCGTGTTGTACGTTTTATCGGACCCTCTCTTCCAATACACCGAGTCACTGTCGTGGTGACCGGCGGCACTCTATTAAAACTTATAACGGAAGCAGTGCATCAGTCTGAAATCGGTATATGTCATACTATTTATAGTCTGACTCATATGAGATGACTTGTCATTGCGTATGGTGGGCGTGGCTAATGAGCAGAACACCGGTGTAGTAGCTTACGGCTACGGAGAAGCACATTATTCTTACAACAACTTTCAGACGAGTATTTATATTATTATAACCCAGGTGAGAACAACCGGAAAAATTCAACTGTCACTGCACGGTGGCGGGAGAAACGAGCCTCGCTGAACTCGCGGCCGTCAGTGTTGATGCGCTAATCCGGTCGTTTTATCTTCTTATACATGTGACACATTATCACAAGTAAACACATCATGATTGCACTTATTACAATATTCTGTGAAACCATAATTTTTCTGTATCTTTTACACGAGATTTAAACAAGTCTTTGAATATTTTAAAAATTAAAATGTCATAAAAGTATATTTATATACAGATTTCTAATACATTTACACTCTCCATTAAACTTTTGCTGGAATTTTTAGAGCCCCACGAGATAGAAAATTGGTCTAACATGTTTTATGTTCATCTTCAGTTGATGCAAGCCGTGTGCATTTTTCAAAATACCTATTGGCAACACATCCACCAACAAATTCCATACCCTCATGTTCAATATTGTGAAATGGATCAACTGCGTTCATCTAAGAAAATATAGGTAATTATAATATAAATAAAACTAAGTAGGTACTATGACTAATTTAATTGTGTGTAGTTACTCGAATTTCAAAATCTTTTAACAAATCCAAAGTTTCAAAAGGCTCAGGGATTTCTTTACCAGTCTATTGATATTTTTCAACGTTTAAAATGTTAGTCATTAATTAGTTGACTGGTCAAACATTCGTTGTCTTCCAAAAGGCTGACTTTTAATCCTGCTTCACTATTAGTATTATTAGTGAAAACAAAATCTGAATGTTTACCCAAAATAAATCATTGAAGACTAAATATTTAATAAATAATTGTAAATAAACCAATGACTTTAGACTTAAGTAAAGTAAAATTTACCAGTATTTAAAATCCAATGCCGCTATAATATTACTTGCTAATCCAGCCATTCCTTTGAAATAACTAAAAAGATTCTCAAGGACATCCCGATTTAGTTTCCTTGTCAGAATGTAAAGAATTCCCATTTGTTTTAAGTCATCATATAAATTTAACAATGATATTTTTGAAATTATTATAACTATGAATTAACAAAAAATTATATTAACATTTTGTTAGGAATTATAATTTATTTTTTAATTAATACCTTTTTGGAAAGGAAGTAAAGTTCTCTTATTATCAGCTCTCATATTTTGGATGAATTTTGTCATTGTGTTTATTTATTTACGTTGATTTTCTTCGTCCAATCTATAGCTCTGACATCTTTTTTCAAACTTATGCTGCGTATTAAATAAGTCGAACCATCTGTTAAATAAATCTATCATTTCTGAAATCTAAAAACTATTTAGGTTAAATATTATAGCTATTTTATTTATAATGAATGAGTATTATCATTTACATCTTTCCAGTTACTTGTTATATAACCCTTTTTTCCAGAGTAAGCTATTGCTTTAGATATACTATTTGAAAAAATCTGAGCAGCCAACTTTACATGCATTTCGCTTGCCCCTTCTACTGAGATATGTCTATCATTTACCTTATAAGCAAATTTAAAATTGTGGCCTTCATTAATTGTAATTAGTTGTTTTATAATTGATTTGCTAACAAATTTGCTATTTGGTAAAATAAATCCCCTTCAAATATAAATAAATATCTTAAAACTAAATATATAATAAAATTAACAATATCTTACTGGTGAATGAAGTGATTCCTTGCCAATTTTAACAAATGAGGTACATCTGCAAATACATGTATTTGCTTATTTGTTTTAGGGTGGGAAAATGACGTATTTTCAATTGAAATATTTCTATAATCTTATATTTGTTGGACCTGTGTCACTACAACAACAACCAAAAATCCAATTTCATCAAGATAATTTAATATTTTAAATAACAACTGTAATGTCATTGGTGTCATAATGAAAAAAAATTGGTTGTTTCCAGTTTTCAATAATGCCTAATATTTCAAAAATAATGTTATAAATTATTGTAATTATTTTTAACTTACCACGAACCATAACACATTGGACACACTTGTTTGGTCCAATGATTTGTTAATTTTTTTTTGTCATAACTAATACGTTTTGATATGTATATTTTTCATCAAATGACAAAACTGTAATTTTTTGTATTTTTGTTAGTTGTGCACCTATTTTGTTAATCATTATAATAAAATTAATGTATGTTTTAAATTTAAATGGTTTTATTAATTTTTACTTTTAGCTTTCATCAAAGTTAATATACTTTTTAAAATACCGGGTCCTACAGAAAAATTTGAGGCCCAATTTCTTAGAGTTGAAACCCCTATGAAATAGGTATATTAGAATTAAATAAAATGAAGATATTATGATTAAAGTTTAACGTTTAACTTGGTAATGGAAATTTATTTTTGTCTCGAAGGTATCGATACACCTTTGGGAACACACTTCTTAGTGTAATAGCTGAAGCAATATCACATGGCAACCATTTGTAAACCTTTTTTTTGGATAAAGAAGTATTTCGGTTTGAGTTGGAGTAAAATAATCAGATAATATTATTATAAAACGACCGCACATCTCAATTTTTACTTTTCTATCCAATCTTGTTGACTACGAACTATTTATCCCAACTTCATATTTTTTTCCATCAACTCTTGATTGTTTTTTTTAATTCATCAAAATTATTTTGTCTGAAGATAATACAATATTAAATGTTGTAACTTAATAAATAAAAAAAAGACAGGGAAACACTTCATACCACGGATTTAGATATTGGTGATGGATATATTACATTTGAAAGTAATGATAAATCATATCTTTTGATAAAATGATTCTGACCAGAGCTTTGATATATTTTATTACTACAATTAATTGGTAATCATGAAAACTTTATTTGTTAGTTTAACATTTCTCTTACATTTATATATAAAATATAGTTTTTCTTTACACTTAAGAAAACTACTGAGAAAATCAAAAAAAAGTACTAACTAGAATGAATTTCCTATAATACAGACAAAATAAAAAAACATTATAAAACCAATAAACTCCTTGCTCCGCTCAGAATCTAAAATTACAAAATCACATATACTTTTACAAGCACCGTACATAACATTGAAGAGAATAATTAAATTTGACTAAAAATTCTATGGTTGTTTCCAGGTGTCTCCAGAAACATTTCGATTACAGTTTTATATATTTATTTTATTTTGAGGACACTTAAATAGGTACTAAAGAAAAAAAAAGTTTAAAAAACACACATGCATAATATGAACAACAAACACAGAACATGTTATAATATTATTTAGTAATTATTTTCTTTCATGTTCCAGTATGAAAACATCAATATATTATTATTTTTACAAAATGAATAAATACAAGTAGCAAAAAAAAAAAAAAAAAATGTTTAAAAAACATATGCATAAAACAGAATATGTCATAATATCATTTAGTAATTGTTTTCTTTCATGTTCCAGTATGAACACATCAATGTAATCTTATATGTTTACAAAATAAATAATTGCAAAAATACATACATTTTTATAAACACATATGCATAATGCAGAATAAAGAAGTCGTAATATAATATCCTTGTATGTAATGAAGTGTAAATTCCATTGATTTTTGTAATAGGTTCTACAGGCAATGTCCAGTTGACTCGCAAACACATTGAAAATTAAAATTATAAGATTAATTAGAATTATATAATATGAAAAATACATTTTTATAGATAAATGTTATTTTATAGATTTAAGTATGTATAGTATATATTAAATAGATAATAAAGAAATAAAAATTATTTTACTTGTTTAAATGTTCATTTTTGTTTATTTTTATGTCAGTTGTAACTTCAGGAAACAGACTCCTGTGACACCTAAAATTTGTCTTATCTGGCACACTATAATATTATAATACAAAATAAAGATATACATTTTAAGAATATTTTGAACTTAACATTTTAAATTTAAATTGAATAAAACATACCATGATATATTGTTATTGTCCGTAACACTAAATATAGCAACAGGTGTTACAATAGAATTAGTGTTATCTTTGCCCATGCTTATGCTAGGAGATCCATTCATGCTACAATATAGGTAAATATATTCTCATTTTAAATTGTATATATATTCTATTCTTCTTTAGTAAAACAACATATGTTTTATACATTGTACTTAACATTTTTAATTGAAATTGAATAAAACATGTCTTGACATATTGTTATCGTTTGCAACACTAAAAGTACCTATAGGAGTTATAATAGAACAATTGGCTTTGGGAGAGCTTATGTTAACTGAGGAACCATTCATACTACAATATATACAAATATATTAGGTATTGTAGAAATTTATTATTATATTCTTATATAAAAATTTACCTCAATGGTATAGCATTTGGTTTGAGTCGTCGAGTTCTTTGAGGGGAATACACAGCAATCTTTTTGACAAGGGATTTCTCTTCAATATCTGCAGGAAAAAAATGTAATGAAAAAACAACAGCTATACATTTTTTTGCAAATGATGATTATTCAATATAGTGAAATTAATATCATAATTCTTATTATACGTACCGGATTCAAAATTCACGTTTTGTATGTTTGAACCTTTTTAATTTGTTCGAGCCATTTCTCACGCAACTTTACATCTTTAAGGAATTTTTGTAAATGCATTTTGGAATTATTTACAATATCTTTACATCTACTTCCACTTAAAAAACCACTAAACATACAGAGTGACAATTTGATTGAATTAAAGATTAATCAACAAATTATAAAGTACGCTTAAAAGTAAATTAAATATTTGTTTTCAAAAAACAAAAAAGGCAGCAATAAAATATGATAACAAAAATCATGATAATTGTAGATACTGAGATGATGATAAGCAGAGAAAAGCGTTTATCATGATTGCGCGAGTTGAACCAAAACATGTAAGTTGCTGTCATACCTGTTTATTTTGTCATGCTTATAACAGTAATTAAAACCTAATACAGAATACAAATTTTAAATTTTTAAGAAATATTTTCAAGTTATAACATACCAGTGGGCAGTAGCACAGTATTAACAGGCCGCAACACCTGCGATTTTTAAGGGGTTCTGTATAGGCAATTTTTAAGAAATATGAAAAATAAAAATCTAACAATTTAGAAATATTTATGTACATTTTAAAATTAATCTAAAAATAGCCCCGTACCCGTATCACTTTTTATTGTTGTATAATCACGAAATTCCGCCTAAAAGACTAATACGCGTGACAAAATTGTGGAACTATGGAAAGTCGGATTTACAATCTGTATAAAGATTTGAATGTTTCGGCCTATCTTCTAGGGATTGATCAAGGAATTTTTCTTTATTATTACAGATTAAAATATAATTAATGCTTAAAAATTTCGATTTTTAATGATAAATAACACGACTAAAAAATAAAATTAAAATAAACGCCTCGATTGATCCCTAGAAGACAAACTGATGAATTCAAAACAGTTTTCAGAATTGAAATCGTAACTTTTCAAAGTCCCACAGTTTTGTCACGCATTTAGGTCGATTTTTCGTTGGTGTTGCGGCCTCTAAATTTAATGTATTTTTGTATTTGGTAATAGTTCCAAAAGTATTTTCTTAAAATCAATACTAAAAAAGAATAATTAAATTTTTTATATACAATATATTTTTTTTTACCAACAAATTTCAAGATTTTTTTAATATAAGACACTTATAATAACAATAATATAAATTTAAAATTAAAAATGTATATTATAAAAATAAAAAAATAAAATCAGTCAGAAGACGATGTGTTCCCTGTTATTGTTAATATACATGTTTCCATATTATCTATAATTTCGTCCATTAGGTATGTCATCTATTTCCCACATTTTATTTTCTTCTTCAATGACATGCTTCTCAAAGTTGGACCAATTTTGTGGAGTGTCACGAGCTATGGCTTGATGTACTAATTGTTCAACATCGGCCAATTTTAATGTAGTATTATTTGTTTTAACATAACCTTTAACACATGTATAGCCCATGCTAACTCGATTGGATTGAATTCACATAAATACGGTAGTAACCGTAAAACTGTGTGACCGACTTCTTCCGCCATTTTGTCAATGACATAAGTCATATATTTTTTTTTATTTCTCTTACTCTTGTAAGGAGTTCTGCTTTTGCTATTGGCCTATCAACTACTTCACCTTTTGACGAAAGCCACGTCATTATATATTTTTTTTTCCAATTAGAGGTTGGATTTTTTTTTTGCGCTAACAGAATTACTAATTACGATTACTGAATTTCGTTCGAGCTTTGGTAAAATGCTCGCAAACCACTCTTTGAATGTGTCGCCATTCATTTCGTCATGATAATTAGAAGAATTTTTTTTGGATTCGAATCAGAGTAACCCATTTTCTACAAATCCTTTCTGTGATCCAATATGTAAAATTATCAGCCGTTTGCCTTTACTGCTTGGATTTTGATGAAAGCATTGTGATGGGATTTCACCGATGTGTCCTGCCACAACTTATCGTTGTAATCGCCTACATTCACCCAAGTTTTATCCAAGTAGTATATAGGCTTAGATTGTTCACGATATTATATATATATATACAGATATATTCTCCGCCAAGTTATTAAATCTTGCCTTTTTGTCAGTATACTTTCTTTTTCTTTTTGCAAAAACAAAATCCATTTTCTTCAAAGTCCTCAACAGAGTGCTCTTTGAAAATTTGGGCATATCTTTATCCTCATTAATTGCCAATAATATTTTGTCTAATGATGGTATTTCACGGTGAAGCTAGAATGAGTGAATCTTCTGTCGTATGCCTTGCTTCTCCAAATTGTCCAATTTTTCAAATAGTGTGTTTTGCACGTGTCTTATTAGGAGAAGTCACCATTCCAGTGGATTTGTACTCCGATATGGTTTTTACAATGGTCTTTGTCCTAATACCTGACGGTTTTGATATTTTATGCAACATATCATTGTAATGCATACCCGGATCCTTTTGCATATACTCCTTGTACAGGTTGATCATAATATCTTTTTGACGACTGTCCACAAACTAAAAGAAAAGATACAATTATTATTAGTATTAATTAAACCAAATCAAAATCAAAATAAATTTCACGGCGCACAGTTAAAGAAAACATCACTAGTTTTAGAAAACTAATAAACATTAAGAATTATAATGTACCTATCTGTAATAATTATTTACCACAGACTACTATTTATTGTCAACAAGGTTAATACTGGATTATTTTTATTATAACAGAATATGAATAAATGTATATTATTTAATATAAAGTACATTTGATTTATTAAATAAATTTATAAAAATTTATTTAATTTATTAAATAAATTTTTTTATTATATAAAAAAAATATAATCTTTGGTATGCATGGTAAACATAATTGTTATCACAAAATAAATAAATAATTAATAAAATGTGGAAGTATAAAATAGAAAATAAGTTTAGATATTATTATTCATATATTATTTACTTTTTATTTTACTTTAAATTGTATTAATTATGCATACTAATTAAGGTTATATTTTACGGATTGTAATATACCAAGATAGTCCACCTCAAAATCTGGTAGTCGCGATAACTGATAAGTATCCATCTAAATAATAATATCCTAATATACAATTTTCAAAATGCTTTTTATTATACTCTATATCGAGATTTTATTACACAAAATAAACAAAATCCTCGGGAAAAAGTAAAAAAATTACAGAATTTTTAATTTTTTGAATAAAATTGTATTATTACCGCCGCCGTCGTGTAATCGCTACCACCATCGGAACAACAAAATATTCCGCCCCCTTCCACTCACTCATCAACAATACCTATGCTGATCCTAAAGTTATATACGGGAATACCGAAAAGTTTATATCTTCTTTTTTAATATTTCTATTTATTCATTAGTCAGTCTACAATCGCTACACGCGTTAGATATATTGTGTATCAATTTATCACGGGCATTGAAAACATAATTTACCATTATTTTGAGCGCTATAATGTATATATTATTTTAATGAATTGTATTTCACTGTTCAAAGTCGTATTTGTTATATTTATTATTAGTTATTTAACGTTGATAGTATTTTCGTATTTGTTGGCGTGTGCAGGTAATAACTGATTTGTGAAAAATCCACAATATTTTTATTTTTTATTTTTCCACATTTTTCGCGTTTCGTAGTATTTCGTGACTTTTGTAGTGAGTATCCACAGTTTTCACGTTTAATACAATACAATACGAATTTTTTTTCGTGTCCTTTGATTTCGTCCATTTACCACCTCGGCTGTGAAACGCCACAAAACAGTTTTCTCGAAATAAATTATTATGAAAAACCATACACACTCTTCACGAAATTACATGAAATGCAAAAACACGAAACGTGTAAGGTCGTGCGTACATTGGCGAGCGGCGAGCGATGGGTAGCATGGCGAGATGTGCTGCTGTAGGTACCTATCTAAATATTTCCTATTATTATATTTATTTTCTGCTAATTTTAATAACTATGTTTGCTTTAATGAGGTTTTGTATTGACTGTACCTGGAAGAGCTAATAAATAACAATAAATTGTTTTTTTTTTTTTTTATTCGTCCATATATTATAGTAATATACCTATATATAATTAATATTATTATATGGTTGATCAACCATAATCGTTTATAATTTTATACATCCGTATATTTTATGAGCGGCAAGCGGCGAAATTTAAACATGTTTGATTTGCATCGCGCCGCGTCGCCGTCCCTCGTCGCTCGCCAATGTATGCACTCTGATTTAAATTATATGTGTTTAAATTTTTTTTCTGACGCATCGCTCACCGCTCGCCAATGTACGCACGACCTGACGCGAAAAGCGAAAAGTGTGAATCGACCTTTAAAGATGCACAAAATACAAAAATATAGGTTTTTTAAAAACGAAAAACATTTTGCTTTAGTATGGATAGATATAGATTTATTACACGGAAAAGAAAAAACGACGATGGTAAGTGTATGGAAAACACCAAAACTAGTTCACCATTAACTGCTGGAACGTCAAAGCAGAATGGAGGTCCATTATCAACTGCTGAGGCATCAAAGCAGAGTGAAGGTGCACCATTAACTGCTGGAGCGTCAAAACAGAGTGGAGATAAGTGTCGGTTGTACGATGAATCTTTTATCGCCATTGGCTTCACATGGTGTGGTCTAGGAGATGAACCTATTCCCGAGTGCATTATTTGTGAGAAAACTGACCAACGAATCGATGGTGCCCAACAAATTAAAACGCCATTTTACTAAACAACATTCTCACTTGAAGAATAAAGACGTTGACTACTTTAAAAGACTTCTCAGTAGCCAAAAAAAAGAAGCGACCAAGTCTACAAAAAAAGTCAAAGTTTCCGAGAGGGCTCTCGAAGCTAGTCTTGTTATTTCCAAATGATTGCCAACAACATGAAAGCATATACTATTGGAGAAAAACTTATCAAACCTGCATGTAAGGAAATGGTACGAATAATGATTGGAGATGAAGGGGCTCTTGAAATCGATAAGATACCCATGTCTAATGATACTGTTACTCGTCGCATAAGTGATATGTCAGAAGATATAAAAGAGCATACCATAGAAAAGATGAAAAATTCTCGATTCACCCTTCAAGTTGATGACTCAACTAATGGCACCGGGAAATGCTACATGATAGGATTCGTTCGTTTTGTTGACGGTAATGATATTAAGTCAGTTATTGTGTCTGAAAGAGTTAAAAACAAATACTAGAGGTAAAGACATTTGCGAAACAGTCAAATATTTTTTTGAAAAGAATGAAATATTATGGAATGACTGTGTTGGAATTTGCACAGATGGGGCTCCAAGTATGACGGAACGTATTAAGGGGTTCGTTACACGGCTAAAATAAAGAAACCTATTGATTGTTAAAACTCACTGTTTCATCCACATAGAAGGACTGATGACAAAAACGTTGGGCAGTGAACTCAATTCCATTCTGATTAATGCTGTTCATATCGTTGACTATATTAAAGGAAAGCCTTTGAAAAGTAGAAATTTTTCCCAAATTTGTGAATCGATGGATGCTGGTTTCACAAACTTGTTATACCATACCAAAGTTAGGTAGTTATCCAGAGGAAAGGTTCTGTTACGTCTGTATGAACTAAAAGAAAAACTTTCTTTTTTTCATGGAAGAGGAAAGTGAAGAATATACACGTTTTTTGGAAGACCAAGATTGGATATCAAAATTTGCATACTTGGCAGACATTTTTCAACATCTAAACTTTGTTAATTCTGGTTTGCAAGGATCATCAGAAAATATTTTAACTTTCACTGACAAACTTTCAGCCTTTCAGGACAAACTCTCCATGTGATGTATAAACTTGGATCAAGGGAACACAGCTATGTTTTTACTGTTTATGGGTCAGGAAAACTCCAATCCTACTATTCTGGAAGCCATAAGAAAACACTTACAGGCCTTAATAATGTCTTTGAAATACTATTTCCCAGACTTGAACATTGAACAGTACGATTGGGTTCGGAATCCTTTTACTTCTATGATACAAACAGATGACTGTGAGATACAACAAGAAGCTGTTGAACTGAAGAACGACCGAACGCTCCAGCTTAAGTTTAGAGAAGTCTCTCTCAACAGCTTTTGGGTGCATCTTCATAATGAATACCTCGACTATCGACGAAGGCTGTTGAAGTGCTCCTTCAGTTTTCAACGTCTTGACTATGTGAACATAGATTTAGTGCACTCACAAATATTAAGATAAAAAAACGACAAAGACTCACAAAAACAGTAGTGGAAGACGATATGAGACTCGCTCTTTCCACCATCAGCCCCTAGAATTCTCCAACTTTTTTAAAACCACCCGGGCCGAATTTCACATTAAATTTTCAGCTTTTTACAATTTTTTAATTTTCCAGCAATCATATTTATTTTTTAATTTGTAAAAATATTAATATTTATTCAAATCTACAACTGAAATAAAATGTGTGTATTATTTTTTTGTGACTTTATTTTTTTTAATAAAATGAAAGTCACTCATCTATTTCTTTTAAAATCTACAGTTTAAAACCTAGAATTTCAATACTTTATGCATATTTGAATGCTAGGGCGACGCAGTGTTGGATTCTCGTGGATAAGGGTGACATGAATCAAAAAAGGCTGAGAACCACTGGTATAAGGTATATAATTATTGAGATAGTTTGTGGATGAAAAAGGGACGAAGAAAGGAGCCATGGATCTAGTACAGTATGAAGGTACTTTAAAATTTATTTTTTCTAATAAAGAAGGACAATCAATTTTACCGGATAATAGATTAGATAGGAAGGACAAACTTGTAGAATGTTTGCGGTCAGCCTGGCTGGTAAGATTAAATAATTGACAAACAGGTGTATAGCCATGAGGAGGGCAAGGTATGTTTAATATATGAGCAGCAAAGTGAAGGAACTTTCTTTGCACCCTCTCTAACGTGACACAATTTGAAGCCGTGGAAGAGTCCCAAAGAACTAATCCATATTCAAGGATAGGCCTAACTAGACAGCAGTATAGTATTTTTATAGGAGCATTCAGCTTGAATTCCCGAGATACACGCTGAATAAAAAATAGAATCTTGATGGCTTTGCAGCTGACTTTCTCTATATGTAGTCTGGGACATAAATTATGCGTTAGCTTATATCCTAAATCATGAATGGAATTACCGGCAAACTGAATTGGTGTATTATGGATGGAATAAGTAAAGTGGGTAATACCAAGATGTCACAAATGTCACAAGGATCGAGTGTAAACAAAACAAACAAACGTACCTACTACGAAATATTGTCGTTTATTTACAAAATTTTTACCATAACTTTAAATTCCGAGGATGAGTCTGTGCGTGTGAGCAACAGCTGACATGACGGACAGAGTGCGTAGCGCATCCGACGACAGACGATTTATTCCGGTCTGAAACGAACGTAATTTGATCATTTGCGCACAAGACATCTCATATGAATTAAAGTATATATAGGTATGTTTAACATTGCCCGTATACACGGAAGTAGGATATCTATAATAAAGAGATTATGCGACCCGTAAAACGTTACGAGAACGAGAAACTTGTCGTAAATTGATTTCACTAGAACCAAAATCCCGAAATACAGTTTCTGCACCTATATACGAGAAACGTAAACATGTATTTAATTTTGTTATTACAAAATGTGCTAGGTATCATATTTTAGTACTATTTAGCGATATTGTTATTTAGATACCTTCTATATTATATTATAATTTTAATATTATTACAGAATAGATACCTATATTAAGATATTAATATTATTAATATATAGATATTATTAAATATGGAACAAGAATTAAATGAAATCACGCCTCTGGCTGAATTGTATGGATTTGAAGATGAACTTCTAGAGACCTACGAATATCTTATGGAAGAAAATATTTTTGTTCCTCGAAATAAGTTTTATTACCAATGTATTTATAACACATGAAAGTTATATTAGCTAATGGTATTATTATTGTATATTATATTGTATAGGTATTATTATATTATTTATATGCATAAAAAGCAAAGTATTAATTAATAACCAAAAATATCAGATAAAATAATTAAAATGTACCTATTTATTAATATATATTAATTTTAATTAATTAAATATTTAATAATGGAATAAATACAATATTAGTGAATTAACTATTAATAATTCATATTAATATGTAAAATATTATATTAACATATTATTCAATATATACAAATATTGCCTATTGGACCTTTTTCAAACTTTTGTAAGCAAAAACTTCGCCCAATATGTAAATCATATTATGACGTTTATAAAGTACGTTTATCATTATCGTATACGAGAACAGCAAAGACATCTCGGGTATAATACGCATGTGTATTACTATGGTCACGTGATTTTCTCGTATACGAGAAACAAAATTACGGGTCACAGAATCTCTCTAATAACGAGGCCGCGGTTGGGAACACGTAGGACGTAATATACCTACTGGAAAATTGTCTTTCGGAACTGTAATCAGTGGTGTAGTCATAAATAGGGCTAGGAATTTGTAGCATTTGCATTTTTTTTCATTGTACTCCAGCGCATAGCTTTCCAAATACAATATTCGATTTATACATCACAGAGTTCAAACACGAAATTTTATGGGGCATTTTTTTGCA
>JAIPRL010005351.1:0-32634 GCA_025469235.1 Pemphigus obesinymphae | reverse complement strand
TAATAATTAATAACATATAATATTATATATTATCACTTATACGTATTATTCTTCACTTACATTTAATATATTTATTTATTTAAGTACATATTTTATAGTTTTCATTAATTACATTATTTATTTTATACATTTTTAATTTAATTAAGAAATAGATCTGATGTAAATTTAAATGGTCTGAAATAAACTAAATATAATTTTAGATCTAAATTAGACTAGAGGCGGGCATATTGGCTGTCTAATAAATTATTTTTAATAATAGATGGCGTTTTGATATATATAATTTATATTATAATATAAAATAATAATTTAATTTGTATAATCATCGTAGATATGGACAATAAAATGAACAAATTCATCTGTTGTCTTCTTGAGTGTACCTATATCTTTAATTGGATACGTTTACTAAACCTACCATAGGGCTTAGACATATCTGACAGGATATGTCTATGCGATTCTTTATTGTTATTCCTATTTAAGTATATCATATGATAAGGAACGATTGCAACTGAAAATAAAAATATAATATAAGTAATCAACATTTGTATAATAAAACAATAGCTAAAAGTTCTCTGGAGTTATAATCAGGACTCGAATCAAAAAAAAAATATATATTGTTTAACGTTATGACAATTTAAACGTTGGTGAATTTTTAACGTTTTACGTTTTACGTAACAATATAATTCTTATTCTCGTTTATAATTCCATTTTTATTGGTGTTTGTCCAACGTAGGTATACTATGATGTTTACAACCATATGGACAGCCTAGAGTGGTCAGCTCTATAAAATTAACTACTTAAACAGAACAAGTCTGATTAATGTAATATAAAATATAATTATGGTACTGAATACTTTCGATGATGATGCGATGTTAAGACATTAAATTTGTCTAAACTCGTCCATAAAAAAATCTACATTTAATATTTGGCAATATACTCGTATTTTTAAACGAATAATGACTTCTATAAGATCAGCAATTTTTTTATAATTTTAAATTTTAACGATCAAGTTTTGGTATCGACAAACTAGTAATGGTTTTTAACATTTTTTATAAGGGATTCTCAAAGTTTATTAATTTTCGTACTCATCATTTTTAAATAAAAAAAAGGTGGTTAGTTGGGGTTTTAAGGGTTGGAAGTACTTCACTCATCAGATAACACTTGTGATAGTGTTGAATTTTAAATTGAATAAATTATTTCTTTCAATAAAATCGATTCTAGATGGAACTCTAGTGTAATAAATAAATAATAAATAGTAAAGTAGATAACTATAACAATCTTATTTGTTATTTTCTGATTTATAAAAAATGTTCATTGTAGTCGATATTTTCCCTCTACGCTTAAGAAAATTGCTGAGAAAATCAGAATATTACATCTAGAAAATACCATGAAGAATGAACTTGCTAGAAAAAATAGTTCCTACATATTATAAATTATGTTCTCTTTATTAATTATGATAATATGTCATCATAACCTAAAATCAACCAATTTTTCATGAAATTGAAAATACAAGACACAACTTCAGTATGTTGCACGTGTGTAAGACAAAGAACTGAGTCCAGGTACTATTATACGTCTCCTTAATATAATCTTAATAACTTAATCATAATTTTACGTTTGGTGTTATATTTATTTACATTTGAAGAGCAAAAATATATTGGTTTATTTTAAAACTAACGAGTTTGTGTTGAATTTGATTAAGTACCAATAACCAATTTCTCATAAAATTTAGGTAATAACAAAGAAGTATATATTATATTATCGAATTTTAAGTTTGTGGCTGTTAAATATTATGATATTTTATAGGGAAACCCAAATTATCGTGTTTATCTATAAGACTGCAATGTGCAATTAATTTCACCGGATGATTATTATGTGTATATCTAGTGAGTCCGATACTAGTTATACACATGACCTTCATTTAAACATTATACCAGCTACACGTAATTATTTACAACTTAACATTAAATATAGCTTTAGATAATTGATATGATACATTATACTAACAAATTTCCATCATCAAAATAATATAATACTCATTCTTGAAGTATATACTTACTCACAGATAGATATTGTATTTTTTTTTTTTTTTAATTTATAAATAACAAAATTTATATTAAATATTTTATTTTTCAATATTTGTTGTCGATATACTGTAAGATTTATACAATAACCTGAAGGCTGAAAATGAAATTTTTGGTTGTGTATTATTGTTATATGGCTTGTACGAAGTTTAATGAAATATTTTTTTAATTACATATTGTTTATATTGAAACTACAAGAGTTAGTATATAGAGTTGGATAAAAATTACTAATCATAATTAATATATTATATAATAACAGATTATATTGTTTATACTTAAAGGTTTTATGGGTACCTATTTTTCAAAATATTGTATTAATTAATTGAAAATTAATATGCATACTCTCTGCCCTTCAGGGATGGATGCACATTTCCTCCTAAAAACCTAAATGTATAGGTATGCAAAATACGTTTAAAAGGATTGGCTACAGTTTGCCCCTCCCTCCAGAGATGTACGCCACTGGTGTGAAATAAGTATGTCATGACGAAAGTGGAAAAAACCATTTATGTTAATTAATTGTCCTATCAATATTTGTCTGAATTTTGAAATGAAAATCTAAAATTGGTTTACCCGATGAAATACGTTATGACTACATATTATAGTAAGTTAGTACGCCACTGCAATTTTCGTAGCTATAATTACAGCTATATAAGAATATGACGTGATGGTTAGTTAATTATAATAAATTCATATCGTACTACTTATAGCAAAGATCAGAATCGTACATGGTGAAAATAAAAATAGAAAAACAGTTGAAGATCATGTAAGGATTTTTGTCTTATGTAGATAGGTTTTATACAATGGACTTGGATCCCATAAGAAGAGATAATAGACTCAGAAAAGCTTAACTCTCTCCCTCTCCTAAATTGCGTATATTTTAAAAATAGTTTATTAAATTTTTAGCATGTATATGTAAAGAAGAATTAAAATTATGACTGTGAGGGTTATCATGCACCATCATGCATGGTAATATATTTTGCACTCCAACTATTTTCTTTGTCCTCTCTTGATCGTTACATCAAGAATACTAATAAAATTATAATACGTAAAAATTATACATAATATTATAAACTAGTTTTCTATTGGGGAAAAATTTCTCAAACTCCATAATTTATTATACGTGATAAAATGTGATTAATAATAAAATAATTAATTAGAAACTGGTACAGTGGTACAAAACTATACATTTGATTATTTTCATCGGTAATCATTCGATTTAGTAAATAATGATGAAAATAAATTCATAATTTAAATAAAACGTTCGTGTGACTACTGACTAGTTGTTCTTGTTTTAGCATATTATGTTAAAATACCGTATTATAATTATTTATATATTAAGTACGTACGCTACTCCATTTAAATGTATTTTTGGGTAATTACGTGTTAGGGGAATATAAAAATGACAACATCAGTAATGTCAATATAGTCATTGGTCATAGATTATGATTACATAACATATTAATATTCAAACTAGATATACACTTAATACCTATTATTTGTATTGAAAAAAATACTCGACACTATCGATAAAATTTAGATTTTTGAGGATAAATTTTCAATTATAATATTACTTCGATTACAAAAATATTTTTAAAAAAATCGTAGAACAAAACTTATAAATAAATATTTTATACTACCTATATTATATGTATATAACAGATTTGAATAATTCAAAAAATGTAGACATCCAGATGTTATCATTGATTTTTTTCTGAAAATCAATGTAACAATATTATTTAGTTATTGTATGTAAATGATAGAAAACAACCAAAAAAATTGAATTATAAGTTATAACACTGATAATAACATAAATATTTAACTTAGATAAACACCAAGACACAATACAGTCAGTTAAAAATTTAAATAATTAAAATTTTGTTTATTATTAAAACATTGAAATGCGGTATTAGGTACACTTGGGATTCAGGGTTATAATCATAACTCGTAATAATTGTTGTTACATCATAATTGTTGCCACGTGAATAAACATAATATTATGTTATGACTTATTATTTTATAATAACAATTAGTGATTTTATGAGTAATTTTCGAATAATTAATTGTAATATTTCCTAGTCAGGTATAAAAAAACATAGGTATTTGTATTGATATTTAATTTTGAAATTATTTTTATCAATTTTAAGTCTCGATTTTTTACAATAATATTGATTACGTTGTAAAAAATATATAATTCGTTAAATTGTAATAATTTTTGATATTCCATTGCCTATAAAATCGGTTGTAATTTATTTAGGTAATAGACATACTATATAATAAATTAATAATTATACATCAGTGGAGGTTCAAAATAACTGGAAACACCACCACCATCCCTTGAAGTTTTTGACCAATATGAAATTTGAATTGTGTATAATCGAGGACATAAAAATACACATTACCTTGTAGTTTTTTTTTTTTAAATCCCTTTTAGATTTGCTCATGTACAGTATAATATTGTTGTTTATTTTTAAATATGAATGCCCATTTTTGATATAGTATTAAGAGAAGTAAATTTTTTAAATTAACTTTGGTGTACAATAACTCAAAGCTTACTGAGTTATAGAATCATTTCAAATTTGTTTTTCACATTTAAAACGGCTGTAAATATTGATATTTTTTGGGTTTAGGACCATGAACTTAGAATAGTTAGAGAATATTAAAACATATAAAATAGGAGTAAAAAACTTGAGGAGACGTAGAGTTATGCATAGAGGTGTTCATTTGTATGCATCTCATTTCTTCAAATGTTTGACAATTTAGAATTATATGTTCACAAATTACTGTATACTTCATAACTTATTTGATAAAATAGAGGGAAAAAATAGTATAAAAGAAACCTATAATTATGATGTAATGTTCATAAATATTTTTAAGTTAATAGCAAATTAATTATTAAATATTATTTATATATATAGTAGTGGCATAATAATACGTACCAAATATTATTTATATATATATATAGTGGAATAATAATATGTACTTATGTAAATATCATTTGTTTAATTTTTTTATTGCTGACCATTTTAATAAAACGTTTTATTTTTAATTTTCATAATTAATTAATTTTTATATCATTTATTTATACTACAAGTCTACAAAATGAATAATATAAGGATGATTGTATACATATAATTTATTAATATTTAATATCCATTCAATTATGAAGTCGGGCCTATTGTAGAAATACTGGTTTTCCTTTGAGAATTATGATAATTCCATATAAAGCAGTGATATCCAACGTGTATTGTATTATACAGGTTTTAATACGGAAGTTAAAAAATTTTAATGTAAATTTAAGTATAAGTCCAAAATATGAAAACGATTTTAAATCGTATTCTACAGTTCATAACTTCTTTTATTTAAAAAAAAAAAATACCAGATTATCTTAGTAGGTATATTTACGTATTCTAGTATACTTACTCGGATTATATTAGTTATAACCTAACCTATATTTGAGTTATCAATGACGTTGTAAAGCAAGACTCAAGTCGAGACAGGACTTATATCACTGGAAACAAATTAAATATATACTTTTTAATATATATTTTAATAAAGTTCTCAGATGCACATTTACAAAAAAAAAAAATTCAATTTAATTTAAAATTTTTTAATTATATATTTCTAAGTTGAAATATCTATATAAGCTAAAAATACGATACAAACTTGGCGAGATTGTTCGATGCAACTATTTAATAACTGAATGAATTTTGTGATAGTTAGGTTGCTGGAATATCATCAAACATTTACGAACTTCGTTAACTATATTTGGTTGTTGATAATCTCACTGATACGGATTATTATAACGATTCAATCTTTTTTTTTAATTAACAAGTATCAAGTAGTAAGTAGACAGTGAAACATGAGTAAAATAAATATTTTGATGAATGTACAACCAACCAAATTAAATAATACAGTAATCTAGGTTACTAAAGCGCATCGCCAAAACGTACCTAATATAAGTCTGCAGGATTTTTGATAACCAAACACTTGTTTCCTGTAGATACAGAATAAAAAAAAAAAAAAACGAAACGAAACTGCGTTTAATTTGAGTGCCTAATAGTCAAATAATATTATCATGAGTAGATACTACCATGTGTATACGTTTCTCGCAATTTGCCGTATAACACCAAAAATCCAAATATCTACATGAATTATAACAATATGGCAATGATTAAAATAAATTGCATTTATGACCGTCGAAGTTCGTGGGAGGTCGTGTATAACAATATAACGTGTCGAGAGAAGGTAATTTGAGTTACCTTCAAGTATATAAACAATTGGTAATTGTAATTTACTCTATTTATATCCAATTAAATGGTAATTGACGCCATCTTTTTGCCCAATTAAAATGGCAATTTGAACTATCAAAATATTAAAATCATATTATAAACCTTTTAAATTTAAAAATACTAATAGGTAATAGCTTATTTAATAATTTTAAATATAAAATACTTATTTTATTAGGCTCGTGTATATATAGATATCGTCCCATTAATATATTTTACTTGAAAAAAATACGATAACTTATCCCCAAAACTAGATATCTTTATATTGTATCTGTGAGTGCGCGATAAAAGGGAGATAAAAAAACAATATTTAAAATTATTAACTTAGAATAAGTATAGAAAAATATTTCCTTACACAATACATTTGGACCTATACAGTATACAATATACATGTCTAGGAGGTCTAAAATCAAAGAAAGCTACGGGAATATATGAAATTCTAGCCGAACTCTGGAAAGAAGCGTGCGAAAACTTGGCGAATGAGCTATTTAAACGTATTATGATATCTACAGAACAACAGATCTACCCACAGACTTTGTAAAAAGTACAATTATTTCTATACCGAAGAAAAAAGCAGCCAAAAAATATGAACAATACCGTAGCATAAACTTATAATCATAGACTTCAAAGATACTAACAAAAATTCTATTCAGAAGAATGGAAAAAGATAGAATCACATTATCAGAGGACCAATTTGGATTTAGGAAACATATGGGTACAAGAGAAGCAATATTGGCTTTAAGAATATTAATAGAAAAAAGAACACGAAAAGATAAATTGACATTTATTGCCTTTGTTGACATTGAATAGGCATTCGATAATGTTAACTGAGGGATAATAAATAGCAACAACAGAAAGAAAAATACTTTATAAATTGTATAAAAATGAAATAACAATCATAAAAATGGGAGATATTCAAAAAGACACAAGAATAATGAAAGGTATTAGGGAGGGATGTACGTTATCACCTTTAATATTTAATGTATATATTCAAGGGGCTATAGATACTATAAGAGAGAAGACACAGCTAGAGATAAAGATAAATGGTTACAAAATATATATGTTGAGATTTGTTGATGGGATAGCAATAATAGCTAAAAGTAAAAAGTATTTAAAAAAAATTAAAAAAACAATGGAAGAGATGATAAAAAGTGAACTTAACATGAAAATGAACGCAATGAAGACAAAAATCCTAGTCTGTATTGGGTAAAATAACAAAAGAACAAGAATAAAGTTAAAAGGAGTTAAATTATAGAACAAATAGATATTTAGAAAGTACTATAAGCTCAGATGGGGGATGCAAAAAAGAAAATAGTAAAAATAATATGCCAGGCCAAGGCCTGTCAAAAAAAAAGCGTTTTCACCTCGTAATATATAACCCTAAACATCAGGAAAAATTGTCTAAAAACGTACATTTGGAGTATTATGCTATACGGATGCGAAACATAAGAGTATTGCAAAAGAAGAAAAGAGAAGATTAGAGGCATTCAAAATGTGGTGCTACAGAAGGATGTAAATGATAGGTTTGACTGATAGGATCATTAATGAAGAAGTTTTAGATAGGGTCTTGGAGAGAAAATCATTGTAGAAAAGTATAAAGAAAAAGCGAAATGAATGGATACGTCATAGATACGGAGGGTTGCTAGGACTAGTTTTGGAAGGAATTGTTGATGGGAAAAAATCACAGGAGGTCACAATTACAATATATGAGTCAGATTATAGAAGACCAAGAATGTAATTCGTACCAAAAAGTGAAGAGGAATGTTAGTGACAGAAACCGCAGAAAAAGAAGAATACATTTGAACATTACATGTATCTTGTATATACGAGTATATACAATATATTATGTTCCGTATTATATTTATCATTCATAATATAAATATTATAATATTTAAATTTTAAATATTTTGAGTGTATATTCGCATTTAAAATGTGGTTTTATTGATTTATAAAAAATGAGTTCTATATTCAAGGGAATGCGACGGCTATTTACTAAAAGACTAAATTATTCAATTTATACACACAATATTGAACTAAAAATTAAAATACTTTATACAAAGGTTGTCATGTAGCTAAATTTGCCATTAAGATTCCATAAATTGTTCACGAATTAGAGATGTGTCGTTCACGAATGAACCGGTGAACGATCGGACCCGGATCTGGTTTATAATTTCATGTCGTTCATTCGGGTCCGGATCCGGGTCCGAATTCGTAAATTTAATAACTCCTAACACAGGGTAATCATTAACGGAAAACGACGGGATCTCGAGTTGCCAAACCTATCCATAATGTGACCGTGGTTCGGACCATAGAGTAATATAGAGGGACTGTTGTATATGTCACCCGTATTCCAAGTTGTCACGAACAAAGTGTCGGTTCTCACAGTTTCCCCATGCTGGCGACAAAATATATTGTGTGAAAATAATAGGTTTTGTTAATTTGTTTAATTTTGTGCAAATATCACTACCATGATAATATGAAAAGATATCCCGCCACTTTTTAATTGATTTATGTTTCATCATAGTATTGTGTTATATATTTTATTTTTTTCTTATTATATTAAAATATTTTAGTTCGCGTGTAAAATAATATTTTTTATAAATTGTAATATTCAAATTTGAAAATTCCTAGTTGTCTTCTTTGTAATAGAACAAGAAATTCTAAGTCCAAAGCCGAAAATATTTCTTTTCATAAGTATTTTACTTATATAAGTATCTACCTAATTTACTACTATTTTTTTATATAGTTATATATTTATTTTTGTATTTTATTATTATGGATATAATGTACGTTTACCTACCTATAATGTTGGCTGATAGAACAGATATAAAAATAACATTATAATATAGTGTCGAAAAATAATTCAATAAAATGCAATTGACAAATACATTTTTGAATAAATAGTACCATGGATTACTTAGTAACCAATAGTTCAAAAGTTTGTTTTGATTTGACTGGGGTTTAAAAAATTAAGGAACTAGAGACAAATCTCTGAACGATTTGGGGCCTAGAACTGATTGAAATGACATGAAACTAAAGAAACAAATTTATATTTTATACACTGTAGGCTGTAATTATGTAATTGTTATCATAATAAACGTTATCAATAATTATTATCTATCATAAAATAATTAATCAGTGTAATCCACTAAATATTCCACAACATTAAACATTTTAATTGTAGTCATACTGTTTTTAGGGGCACTTTGTATGTTACAACTATTTTACAGAACAGTTCAACAGAGTCTCTATATTACTCTATGGTACGGACTATTTCATTCCTTTTCGAACGGGTATTACAATACTTGTATGATTCGTCTGTCGTCGACAGTTGGCTACAGTACTACCACATCGAGTACTAATTTTATATTTTAATTGAATATTATATTTTATATTGTATTTTTTTTAGCTAATTTTTTATTGATTTATTGATCTATGTACTAAATGATTGTGCTAAGTACAAAATAAATGTACTTATTTGTATTATTTTCAAATTTTAAACGATTTTATTTAAACTCTTATAATAGTTAATAACAACCAATATTATCTAATATATGTATAGAATCGTTATGAATTTACTTATAGGTACTTACTCACAAGTTCGGTACCTATGCCTATACCTATAATTAAAATATAATACCTATATATATATAACGATAAATGACCATTTTTGGTATTATCCGTACTAATTCATTGATCGAGACATACGAGAAATCGTATGTCAATTTGGACTTGAGTGCGTACTATCGTACGGCAACCGCCAATACGCACGCATTGCACGGAAACGCGCGTTTAGTTTGCATATTAAATTTAATAATTTATACTTTATTATTTTACTTGGAAACTAATAGATTTACGAGAAATTGTAATAATACCTTTTTTGAAAACAGAATTAATATCTAAAATTAATATTATATAAACTTTTATGCTAAGTTCTTTAGTTTTTGAATTAAACTCGAAAAACCATAAAACTACCCTCATTTGCAATATTTCAACTCCTTTGAGGAACGGGAAGGGGGTGAGCAATCATCAAAAAATTCAACACAAATTACTTTCTTATTGTAATAAACGAAATGGCTGGGTACTGTGTGAAATATTTCGAAAAAAAAATCTCACCTTATATATTATATAAGGACCACTCTAATATATATATATATATATATATAAATACATTAAAAATAAATTATTAAATTTATTTTGTAAAACATTTAAAAACTAATATAAAAATATTATATAAGTAGGTACCTACCTACTTCTTTTTACATTTCACCAAATTATCATTTTTGCACTTTTTTGTTGTTGTTTTATATTTATAATGCACATAAACATAATGCATAATATGCATATTATGACATCGATATATCGATAAAGTTCTTCGATATTCCTATATATACAAACCAACAAGAAAAGAAAGTAAAATATAATAAACTGGATAATTACTAATATCTAATAAACCATAATAACATGAGACTATATTATGGTAAATAACATTCAATATATATTCAATATCTTATCACAAAATAAAATTCCAGTTAACAAAATACGTATAGAAGAGACGAACCGATAACCCGTACGGCCTTACGAAAGAGAGGACCCGATAAAGGAACGACAAACGAAAAAGCCGAGGACCAACCGGAGCCGGTGAACGAAAAGGCCCGTTTTGCCCATATCTCTATTACGAATGGATTATTTATTAATTTCTTAATTTACTATATGCCGCAGAACGATACGCGCGTCAATGTATTTATTAATCTCCTTGTCCAACACAACTATCAATACTCATTTGGTACTGGATTGGTTTTTGTGTTTATAACCTAACCTAACGTGGTAACGAAACTTCCATTATATCTGCCTGGTAAATTACGAAAATTATGGAAATATTGACAATTAACGTTCCTATAGACCTTCAATATGTTCTGTCAATCGTGCCCGTCAATATACGTCAATCAAAATTTTTATCAATCTTCCTGAATGATCGACAATCCGTATCAATATCCTCCTAAATGATCAACACTCGCTTCAATAAGGTTCCATCGATATTATTGATACGAATATTGATAATATTATTTATAGCGTAAGGACCACTTAAGTTTTTGTAAGTGACTGTAATCGGAATGTCGGAACGCTCCCGCTTTACTCTCCTCAATTTACTAAACGTATTGATACATATCGGTTTTTCCCCTGATTTTTACATAAAACTGTTACGACTTCTTGAAAAAAACGATTTTCTGCCTCGATTTGATCGATTTTCTTCATTTTTGCACTCCCTCCTGTTCTGTTGCGCTCTTGGTACGCCTTCGGTATTATATATATTTCCTTCTCCGAGGCCATATTATATCCGCACGAGTCTAGGGCCTGCGGGAAAGAGGATCGTGACGACCTCTCGCTCAGGAAATAAATCGGTAAAATTAAATGCAGTCGGTATGGAAAAAAGTTGACGACCTTTTAAAAAGTATATATATATATATTATAGAACAAGGGTCTCCAAACTACAGCCTACAGGTCACGTCCGTTCGGCGAACAAGTTTTAACTGGCACCCCAATGTACGATAAAAGATCTAAAAACATGTGTAATATCTCACTTCAGCATCGATAGTTTATAAATTTTTTTGAAATAAATAGAAACAAATTACCCGGATATACTATATTTTATACCAGCTCGATAAGCTCAGCCGTTTTTTTTCACGATTTTTTGAGATAAGAAATGAAATTGAAATTTTTTAAATTTAAAGGATCGACTATTGTTTTTACAACCTAGTAGGTTATGGATTGGTTTAGAAATCGTCTTTTTTTAACGTACAAACTATATACAATTATTTATCAAAATATATTTTAATTCTTGCGTATATTATATTTCTGTACAATTAAAAATAGTTTGTGCTCGTATACTTTTGATGTGTGCGTTTAATTTTTCATATGGCCCTCGAATGAAAAACTTTAGAGACTCCTGTTATAGAGTATAATAAAGTAGTGGGATTATTAACTTTTTTTGGAAAAATGAGTCGGCAAAATTACTGTGCCGACTCCCTACAACATATATTTCTTTTTTTAACACCGGCACAGCGCAGTGCGCGTCCTCGGCGATCGAAATGAGTTTTTTGTCGGTCTAGGAAACGGCGACGACGATGTTGACGATATTATCACGACTATTGCGGTCCCGGAGATATTATCGGGATCGTGTATATCTATTATTATACGTTCATATACGTGTATGTTGTTTGTATATACATGCGATATTATACGTCACCTTATATGGAAATGTATATAATATATATATATGTGCGAATAAGTACGATTCGGACACGGGACCGCGGTCGCGGTAATTGCGGTTATAACTATAGGACGTGGTACCTGTTTGGACGTACGTGCATATAGAGATAATCGCAGTCGGTTCACGCCACAAAGGAATCCGTAAACAGCGTAGTAATATTAACACGAACGTAATTTACACCGTACGTTATAATAATATGTAAATATCATTATTACGACGATAATAATGATAATAATATAATATTATATATTTTTATTATGTCGACGGTCGAGCCGGACTTGCCGCTGCGCAAGTTTCCTAGCGTTTTCCTCCATCCTCGCGAATCCCCGGCCGGCTAATGGAAGAAAAGCGACGACGGCGTTTGTCCCCGGCCGGGCGCTCGAAAACAACGGTCGTGACCGGGTGCCGTAACCAAATCGTTTTCCCCCCCCACCCTCCCCCGCTCTCGCATAACATAACAACAACGTAATATTATAATATAATAATATATACGTGCATAATTTAATACAATTATCGTGCGGGATCGTCGTTATGTGTGCATACGTTGTACACACGATATATTATGATAATAAATTATTCGCTGTTTTTTTTTTTCCCCCGACGCACGACGTCGAGTGGATCTCGTACGCGCGCGTCAAGGTCGCGGCCGGCGTCCGTCGGGGTATTGAAATTGCCGAACGCCGGGCGCCCGCCTAACACTCCGAGTCCGAGAGCCGTTCCTCGAACAACCGATCGAACGCGGGGTTTTTCTCGTTTTTCTCTCTAGTCGTCTGTTCCGGCGAGACGAGCGAGACAGTCGCGATATAGCTCCACGAACGCGCCGTACCCATACTTCAGTGTCCGCCAGGTTTGCCCGGGGTGTTTTCCGCGGGGAACATTGTCGATTTTCATAGTTCGTACGGCCACCGTTTCGTATAAAATATAATAACGACAACCGTCGACTATTTCGCATAGTTTAGGTGTAACACACACGTGATAACACGGTCATGGCGATGCACGTAGGTCCGAAGACGATAACACTGTTGTCACTGGCTGTACTGGCGGCTTTCGTGTGCACGGCCGCGGGAAAACCGGCGAGAACCAGCAGACTGGGTAAGTCCCGGGCGTACAGGTGTACAATATACGCTGGGGTACGTATACGGGTGGACGAGAGCCGACCTTTTCCACTCATCGTAACCGTCCCGAGTCCAAATTTTCGATGTTCAAGCATCGCCTCTTATATATGCGCATACCCGGACTCGGTTGTCTTACAGCTATGACGTGTAGGAATAGGTAATTTTTTCGATAAATTCCATTTCGAGTTTTGTACGAGAGCGTAAATTGTGAATATTTGGCTTAAAATTTTATTGAATTTATCGTACAATACACCGTGTCCTCTATATCAATCGTGACAATATAGGTCGTCATATTCAACAATCAACCAAATTGAAACTAAACACAAAACACGATTTTACTATGTCGCGCGCAGACAAATACAACAGAGCCGGGGACTGCGCGTCCCTCTAAGTGAAAACGATATGCGTATATTGTACGGTATATACGGAAAATACCCCAGTAATGAAAACGTTACGAAAAGTATTACTTACCACAATTAATGTGTTCAAAATAATGGAATCGTTTAAAAAACGACGGCGAGTCGAGTATACGTAGATTTTTACTCTTTAATAGTTTCACAATGAGTACCTATTAATGTATTCGGTGTTTGGTAATTTCAGCTAAGTATACGACCCTATGCAAGCTTTCGGACGAGAAATTAAACCAATGTATGAACTCCGCTATGATGGATATCTTGAAACATGCCAAAACAGGTAATTTTAATACAAAAAAGTAGGTAAATACTATTTGTAGTCCGAGTAAAAAAAAATAAAAATAAATTTTAATTTGTACGGGTATTCGTACATTAAAAGAGTACCTAACGATGAATATTTCGTAAATAATAACAACATATAAAATTAATAAAACTATACTGTAATTATTATTACGATCCCTTCACTTACTATATAAACTAGTAATTTTCTTCTCCTTCGCATTCTTTCTAAACTATTCAGGGTCGGCCAAAAGTTCGCAACTTATTATAAACTATTAATTATTTGATTAATTTTTAATTATTTTGTATTTAAATAGAAAATACTCAAGTCTTGTTGTGAAAAATGTCGGAAATAATTATTTAAAAATTCAAATTTTTATTTACAAAAAAAAAAAATCAACTTATAATTAAGTAGTATTAGACATATTATTGAATTATAGAGTTACATAAAATACCATTAAATACATTTGTTAGATATTAATGTATTGAAACTTTTTAGATATTTGTAATGTATAATATTATTATCAATGTGTACACTGTACAGGTATACCCGAACTTAATATACCGTCAATAGAGCCATTCCGTATTCAAGAGATCGATTTAAAAGTATTCCAAGGTCTAGGTTCTTCGTTATTTGGTGGTAACGTTCAACGATCCGATAAATATAAGGCATTTGCACGTAATTTAATCGTTCATCATTCATCGGAATTTGTAATACACGACTTCAAGTAAGTATATCAATACTAAAGAAAATATTAAAATGACATTACAATTATTAGAAATTACATTTTTTGAAATTGAAAAACATTTAAACGTAACATATTCCATATATAATATATTATATGTATACTTAAATGACAAACATTTGTTTAGGACGGATATGGAAAAGAAAACATTTCACATCGATCTCACATTCCCAGTACTTCAAATAGAGGGCGAATATGATGTAAATTTAGTGCTGTTCAATGTTCCAATCAAAAGTACAGGTCCAGTGCACATAAATGCAAGTGAGTATATAATACTTCAAAATTAATTTTAAAAATTGTTATGTCTCTACTATTATTGTTCTCAGTTATAATTTATAAACGTTGTGATACAAACCGGTAACCTATATCTATATATAATTACAAATCTTGTTCTGATCAAATAGACACAATTTTTCAATTGACCTTCAATATTAATAACATTGAAAATATTACATTATCAATGTTTATTGTGTCGATAAATCGTATTTGAATTTTGCAGGAAATTTATATATTTAGGAATGATTTTTTGAACCTATAGATTAAAAAAAAAAACAACAACAAATACCTATAGTTATTTTTTAAAAAGGTATAAACAGTTGACTAATTTCATTCAATTAATTCCAAACATAAAATGTAGAATTTAATGTAATCGAAAACGATATTATATAAATTATAGACATATTATAATATTGGTAAAACAAAAATCTTACTATTATAATTAACGAACTATTCAAGAACTAAAATAAATAAATTATAATATACTATACACATTTACAGTGATACCTAAATAGTATAAGATAATTAAATTAGATTTTAAAATGTCGATTCCTCAATTACTGTGTAATCAAGTGAACTAATAAAAAAACGTTATTTTCTCAATAATTGACATTTTAGATGCCTTTGCCTCTAGGATGGTATTATATGAAATGTTATATTTATTTTATAGAAATCTTGGTCGTATAATATGCATTTTAAATTAGTTAGATAAAAAGTGTAAATTACATTGTGAAAAAAATATATAAGTATAGACATACCTACAATTATTATTTTTAATGCCCAACCTTGAACCTATAATTAACCTTGGATCAATTAAATAATAGTTAAAATAACTAGGAAATATTATTACGATCCCAGATGGTAATTAAAAATGGTGTGTATTAAAGAAAAATTGTTAATCAGATAATGATGAGATAAAATTTACCGTCTTTCATATTATGCAAAAATATATTTTAAAACTACTATAAATTAATATTTATGTGTTTTCTTGAAAATCCGTAAACTGATTTATGATTTTTGTTTTAATAGTATAATTATATACAGTTTTATAATTAACATTAAATTTAAATTTGATAATAAACACTATTTTTTATTGCATAAGTAAATATACATTTTAATGCTGCAGTTGGTTAGTTTATGTATTATGATATTTATCATACACTGACTATTAATTATAATTGAAAGTGATATTATCAATAAGTCATCTATTAGAAATTAAAAAATGTATGTAAATAATTCGTATATTCTGTTATCACTTTATTAGGTCATCTAATATTTGGTGACTTTGTTTATTAATTTATTCATATACAAATGTGATAATAATATATGTTCTAGGCGATATTTCGGTCAAAGCTGATATGAGCGGTAAGACAATAAAGAAGAAGGGTGAAAAGTATTTACAGTTCGACACTATTGACATCAAAGTTAATTTTAAAGACTACTCAATATTGATTGAAAATTTGTTCAAAAAAGATCAAAACCTGAGTAAGTGAATACAATTAAATTATTTCTCATCAGTCATCATTAAATATGATAGATAGTATTATTATTTATCGATCAGTTTTTTGAATATAATGTTTGTAAATGATGTTTTGATTTTTAGATAGAGCACTGAACGATATGATCAAGAGTCAAAAAGAAGAGCTGAGGAAACTGACATTGCCAATGATCGAAGAACTAGCCGGTAAAATGATAATCAATATGGGAAATCAGATTTTGTCCGGTATGCCACTCGATGAAATTTTCATTATGGACTAATACTATACATCTGAATAGTTATCTAATTTTTACCATTCATCAGTAGTATTCAATGTTAGTAATTTATTCTTAATTTTTTTCTTCTTTATCTTCATTTTAATTAAGAACATTTTAACGAATATAAAAAAATTATATTCATATATTTTTTTTTATAATATATTGTTACCAATTTATTTATCAATTATCATAGTAAAAATACATTTTTTTTTTTCGAAAATATTCATTCAGACTTACAGAAAAAATAAAAAATAATATGATCTGATATTACTAAATTGGCAATAGTTGCTCGTAGGTAAAGTGTTTGGTAAATTTTGCCACGGTGTCTAACACGAATTCTTCTAGGATTTTCTGAATGATTGGCCGTAGTTCCATGAAAAACATGATGAAATTTGCATTTATAGCATTATTTAGTATATCACCTAGAGGAAAAAATAATACTCGAAATAAATCTTAAATATAATTAAAGTTTTTGTTTCATTTTTGAATATTATATTGACATTGGACTTATCTTTTTTATTTCCTTCGACCATCTTTAATTTTTTGAATGTCTACCTTTTTTTTAATTTCAAACATTGTTATTGAATTTACTTGGGATTTTTTTTTTATAATTTTTATTTAGGTACCTATACAAATTAAAATGTTTTGAATACTTTTTTAATACCTAGTTAAGATATTTTTTTGTGTGAACGAAATAAAATGTTAATTATTATAATTTTTAAATAATATTTATTAGGTATGTGTTTTAATCTGTTTTAAATAAAATATGTTTAAAATAATCTATTGCATTAAATATTTATTACTTACACGGCTATATATAGTATGAGATTTAGAGTAACTTACACGAATTACAACACACGAGGTAAGTTTATTTTATAAATATAATATTTAAAATTAAAAAATGAATTAATTCAAAAAATGTCTATATACTACTCTAAGTTTCTAACAAAAACAAAAATAAATATATATTATAAAAAATAATAATATACATATATAGGTATATATTATATAAATCAAATTGATATATTATATAAAATAAAACGTACCTAGAGTATTTTCAATAGTATTATAACTTATAAGCAACAACTAGTTTCGACCATAAGTCATCATCATATTTTATAAGAAATTCACGGAACTTACCTAAATTTTTATCACCACCAAATAAATTTCTCAGTTCAATATTGCCTTTATTGACCGTAATTTGAAGCGATATATTATTGAAACGTATGTAATTCAAACCGTCAATGTCAACTACGTTACCCAAAAGTAATACGTTGCATTTCACTCCATCTTAAATTCAAAGCACTAACATTTTTAAAAAAATGTCCAAATAACACCCCAGCATAGTGTAATTATATAATAAAAATAAAATTATGTGCAATAGAATTTTGTACAATTTTCAAATAAGTACATGAAAATTCATTGACACCGTGGAATTATAACATAGTATGTATATATAGCTTGAATTTAACGTAACAGATACTTACATATGTCCAAATCAAAATCTCCATGTCCTTTGATGATCATTCTTAAGATTTTACCGTCTATACTGTAATTACCGTGTATGTGCATGTGAGGAAACGTCACTTGGAACTGATACTTTTGTGTGTCTACATCAGCTCTTTGCACGTTAAGTAAATTTACTACTTTCCATATCGGTTCAATAAACAAGTTTACGCGAGTAGTTGTCAAAATGTACTTACTTAAGATAAGGAACTGTGAAATTACTGGCTCCAGTGATCAATAAATTAGTGGTCTCTATTTTGATCCCATTACCGTTTGCTGGCACGAGGGAATTAATTAGCATCGGGTCCATAGAAATGATGCCAAATTCAGGTATACCTTACAAAATAATATTAATTACCTACTTGATTTTACGTGAAATTTAAATGTATAAGGTGAACATATAAAACGTAAAATGTTCCAACATTTAAAAAACAAATTGCTTACCTTGTACTAGTTTAGTTTTCAAAAAATATGCTGATTCTATAATACAGTTGGTAATGTTTGGATCTGAACGGTGGCAAATGTGTAAGTAATCGGCTAAAATTAATCGTAATATTTTCAGACGAAATTTCAATTATTGTAGAATACTTTTTTATATAATAAAATCATAATGTTCGTATTAGCATTTGTTAGTTAAGATTTTGATTAGTCTAAGGGTAACTATATCTATAAATGAAATCTTACTGTCGATGACATTTGTAATACATTTTTACCAATAACTTATATTACCAAATTGTATTAAGAGGACACGATACCCGTATTTATTGTCTTCGTCTAACCAACTGATAATATAGTATACGACGAAATTTAGGTTCAGCATTTGTATCACAACTTTGTCACTTATAATATTATTAGAGTAAATCGACAAATTATCATATTTTATAGACAAGATTATTATCTATGCCGTAACGTCATTCTTTTTTCGAACTTTTTTATTTTGTAAAGAGATATAAATATTTTAAAAACAAATTAATTGAAACAGATATATTTTTCTTTAAAATTAAAATTTCGTAAGATAACGGCATAGATAATAATCTCGTTTATAAACTAGGTAATAGGCAAATTTCCTCTAATATTAAAAATAACAATGTTGTGATAAAATATTATGCTGAACGTAAATTATATAAGTCAACAGTTGGTTAGATGGAAACAACAAATACGGGTACACCTATCACGTACTATTAATTTTCAAATACTATAAGATTTTTATTGTTATAAATAATTAGTTTAAGAAATAATAACTCATATAATGTGGACAACTAATTTTTAGTAAATCGTTCTCCAATTTTAAACTTACGTAATGGCTTCAGTTTTGAAATTACATTATCCGTATGAAAGACAATAATACTGATGATGACATATAGAGAATTTGCCATTTCTCCCGGCGTAAAAATGATGTACCGGTCAAATAGTAACTTCAATCAGTCAGAGCAGGTATGGTATAAAGTTTTTATTGGTGTACTACCGTTAAATGTAATTTTAATACTGTTTTTATATTGCCATCGGATTTGACGGTAAAGGACAGTTTTAATCGATTTTGTTTTTTTTTCTAAATATCTATTATACCCAAGAATACATGTCAATAATTATTGTTATTTAAGCGAATGAGTTTTCCAAACGACATAAACAAATGTAGGTATTTAATTCAAGGAAATTAAACAAAAAAAGCATTTCAAGGTTAATTGACATTTAAAATGTATCTTATATAACCGTATAAATCACATTAATTTAGTTTTCTTACAATTTATAATTATTCCTAAACAATAATTGTGCAACTAAAATAATATTAAAATAAATATAACATAAAATATATTATAGGTACCTAAATATGAAATATTACATTATATTTGAAACTTTTAATTATCATATGCGTGTAAAACTGCAATTAAACCCAGTTATTTTATATTCTTTCGAATTGAAAATATATAGCTGAAATAAAACACTGAATTACTACACTGAACCAAATATATCTGTGTTTCAATAAAAATATAGATTAACTTATTAATATGGTTGTATTAATATACGTCCAATAAAATGTTTGTTGATTTAGAAACAAAATATTTGTTAATATTTAACAATGAAATAAAAAAAACGTATTATTGATTTAACAATATATTTTATCAATGTCTTGGGTAAAATTGTCCAATTGAATACAAATTCATTTGAATTAACAAATATTTTGTTAATACAATTATAAATATTTTGTGTTCATTTCTTTTTTTCTTCTTCGTAGAACAAACGCTCATTTATTAATCAAAGTAGTCAATTTAAAAATAATATTTTTTCAATTTAATAACATATTTTATTATAATAATAAAATCTGTATTAATTTTACAAAATATTTTTATTAAATTATAACTTATATATTTTGTGAAATTTACAAAGTTAATTTGTTATTGTAAACACATTTTTTAATTTAACAATATATATATTAAAATAATAAAAATTTCATAATTATTTCAACAAATATTCGTTTGTTAAAATTTGATTGCTGCAAATTGTTAATTCTACCAATGATAGTATTCAGTTCAGTGTACTACTAAACACCAGTCTTGCAAAAAAAACTTTTAAAATATATTTTAATAAAATACTTTAAATACTTACTAAAAAGTATTCAAATACATAGTTCTAAATAAATTTGAAAAAGTTTTTAAATACTATTTAAATACTTTTCAAATTATTATAATACCTACTATCTATATATTATTAATTTTAACTAATGCAAATGTGAAATACTGAAACACACAATAAACATTGTTTATCTAACATAACGTGTTGATACATGCATTAATAATTTATTGATAAAACTGAATTGGGATATAAGAACATTTTATATTTATAACTTAATATTTCTTTATTATTGACATTATAAATGCCTATTGTTTATTGTCAAAAAAAAAAAATGTGCAATAGATAAATAGTGAGTAATTATATATTATATAATTATACTTTATTATTTATTAATAGGCAGTAAAAAACATATATAAGAAAAAAATATATACATAATACATATTTTATAATCAAATGATTAATGAGTTATTGCATTTAAGTCGCATGATTTTATCAAAGTTTGCATCGGACATCCTAACCCTTTTTGTTGTCAAAATTGCATCGTCAATATCACACAATCATCAGGTAATAATAATATAAAAATAAAAATTGAATTTTCTGTACGAAACAAAGTATTTGAATTTCTTCTTATTATACATAATAAGAATAATTAAAGTATAAATTATTATCGTTAACGTGGACCAAAGAAATCACGTCAAACGGGTATTCGGCCACAACTTTGGTTGTGGTTACCTATACAATATATAGATATTTTGACAAAACCGTCAAGTTGCAGTCAATACAATATGTTATATTATCATAAATGTTAATACAGACATATATTTTTCATAGTAGGTAAACAAATTAAAACCTACTTACCATACATAAACATGCGTAATATAATATGTATGTATTATATTATTTTATAATAAACGAAATAGATGTTATGCAATATTATGTTAAATGATAATACTAATTGTCATTTTTTTTTTAAGTATATCTACAAGTTTCAGAAATAATGACTTATTTACATGTATACATGACGTATAACCTACGTAGAAGTCAATGACAAAAATGTTTGTTTTCCAATGCGTAAAAAAACATGTTCAATGTTTATATTTTATTGATGCACAATATAATACATTGTACACCGATGGCGTTTAAAACTCTAAAAAAAAAAACTATATTACCTATGTTATTTCAAATATTATTCTTGTATAAATAATATTAGTTATTAAATAAAAATATAAACAGAGCCGGAGCAAGGGCTTGGCGAAACTGGCCCAGGCCAGGGGCGCAACAGAAAAGGGAGCGCAAAAGTCGAAATTCAGTAGGTAATATCTATCCCTAAATTTCTAAGATTGGAGGTACGAAAATTCGACGTACAAAATCTTGTAAAAGTAAGTCGATGATTTTGTTTATTTGCTTATTAACTGGATTTTTAAGGAATGGGGACGCAACTCCAAAAATTGATGACTTTTTTTCCTTATTACCAATTTAGGGACGGAAATTCGGTTCTTTGGCAAGGGCGCTAACGAATCTTGCTACGACTCTGAATATAAATATTAAATAATGCGTCAAATTATGAACTTCATATTGTTAAAATTGAGTCGCTGTAAATTATATTTTAATTTTATTATGTCATAAGTATTTTTGAAGCGTACGAACATATTTTATTCCGATCCAGGATATGTTTTCAAAGTCCATAATTTTCAATTATTTTTCTACTATTTTCAGACATAGGACTGTCAATATCATTATTATTATTACAAAGTAAAATATTTTAATAAAAAATAATAGGTACTTTAAGTAAAAAATATTATGGTTATAATATAAAATTGAAACCTGCAATATTTTTATCCGTACCAAATTTGAAGTTCTGAAAAATGTGAATGCAAATATTGATTATGAGACAATTTCCTGAGACTTAATTTACATGGGTACGTTTTAAAAATACTTGGGTTGCAATTTACATAGGTAATATAATATAGTCACAAAATATATCCGATCCACAATTTACAGCGTACCTATATTATATATTATGATCATGACCTTTTTTTCGGATGCAATTTACCTACTCCGAAATTATTTAAAATTATAATTGAAGTTTGACTTATTAATCGGCACACTACGGTTTAACCAGTAATCAATGAACGATTTCATAATGATCGTGAGTTTTTTTTTAATACCTAATTGATTTTCTTAAGCAATAACTGTAATACGTATACCTATACCGTTGATAAACGAGTTCGTGTGCGGATTTGTTAAAGTGAAAAAAGCGTTAAAATACCTTTATTTATTTATTTTAAACGTTTAAAACCTAAACATACCTAATCATTATGTATCTGAACAATGAATAATTTTCATTTGTAATTGCGAAATTGAAGCAGGCAATTATTGTTTCTATTATCGAATACACTTTGAACTAAAAACGCACTGGTATAATGCACTTATTATAAAGTATAGGTATACATGCGATATTTATCAATTTATATTAGACAACGATACATGAGGGGTGTTTTTGCGATTAACCGGATTATGTTATTTTGTCTTATCTATATAACCAAAGGGAAGGGGGCAGTTGACCGAAAGATGATAAGCACATCGGCTGAAAAATGGTCGCGTCGAATCTGTTGCCAACTAAGAAATATTTAAAAATTATATGAAAATAGTTTTTATTTGTTTGATTGGTAACACTATATCACAGAATTGGAAATAATTAATAAAATATTACTGTATGCCATGACCAAAATTTCACACAATTGTGAACGGTGAACATCATAAAGCAAAAGCACGAACCAGCAGAAAACAGAAATCATACGACATTGTAGTTCGTACTTTATTTTATTGTCAATATTGATTTATTAAATAATAACTTTGATAACAGTATACATAAAGTTGTACTTGTACCTATACTAAATACTAATGTTGAATCTATTGATGTCATTTGATATAATTTATTAGCATATTAGGGTGTCCCGTGGAGACAAACTATAAATACGTAGGCAAGTATTATTTCATTACGCCAAATACTATAAATGATTAAGAACTTCCACGATGTATTATTCTTTACTGATTTATATGGCGGATATATGTTTCTTATTTTAGTACATACTTAACCCATCTTTACTTAATTTATTAATTATAAAATAATTTAAAGAAAAAATTCTTATTTACTTTATTTTTGACAAAACACTTCAATAATTTTGTTAAATTAATAATACCTACTTATAATAGATATTATTACTACTTTAATAAAAATAAATCATTGTTTTCAAAAAGTAGGTATATAAAAATAATTGCACGTTATACGAAAAATTTGAAAAAATAACTAATGTCTGATATAACTCGTTGAAATATTGGATAAACGCTAATATACCATGATATTATATTGTATGCTAATACGAATAGGACTTTTGTTGGCAATGGTTAGCAGTACTTCTTCGAACTCGAATCTTTATCACTCTTTGATTCCTTATCATCTTTCGGTCAACTGCCCCACACTGATTACAACCAAACATAATAACCACTATATTTGATCGGTTATAAATTATTATAATTAATATATAAAACTGATTGTCACGGACTGCTGATTGTTTATAAAATTCAATAACCAAAATACATTTGGTTAGTCGCGAAAACACGCCTATGATTATCTAACGGCTGTTTTAAATACACCTATCTATATTATATGTTACTATACAGTCGTCGTTTAATAATTTGTTTATTATTATTTACAATAATATATTCTATGTATTCCGTTTATTAATTTTCATAGTTTTTCCTATTTCTTTGTTATTAATTTCTAACCCGATGACGACTATTTTGGTCGAAATAACTACCTAGTTGTTCCCTACATTTTTTCTCCCGAATACTCTATAGTTACATTTTCTTTATTTTTTTTATATTGTTTTTCATAATATATATATTTATTTTTATTTTTATCGGAGTACCTATTGATTTATTTAAATAAATAATTTTTTAAATTTTAAATAGATGTTGATTATTGACCATGACACAGCTATCAGATGATAATGTTATTATGATGACTGCAGTAATTATTATATTTATTTTCTATAAATTAAACATCATTACAATATTATGAAATAATTTACTATAATAATTCTAGTAAATTATTATAAACCATATTTATTTACTTGACAAAATAGTCATTTATTAAGTCAACAACCTACTATATATACGTGTGTATATATGTAGGATGTATAGTATATAAATATTATCAACATTTCCTTGTAATATACGTATATTATGTAATATGTTATTTTTTCTCAATCGTGAGATTTAACTTGTTGACATTTTCAGTTTTATTATTTTTTATTATTATACCTATTATATTATCTATTTTAAATTTGTATATTTGTATATTTGTAAGTTTGTATATTTTAAAATATTATTAAAACTATTTTATTCTACTTCGTTATAAATGATTAATATTCTTCTAACACTATGAATCTATACGTATATATATATATTATATTTTTATTTTTGGTTATTTAATATTATTAAAATTTTTTTTTCTATATTGAAATATATACCTTTTTACTATGACTACATTCTAAGACGTGCTTAGTAAAATTAGATTTGGGACAAGATTTTTTAAATTTTATTTCTGAAATATGTTCTTATATCGAATTTCGAAACTTCTACAAATTTTCCCAATATTAAAATTATTGGAATATAAACCTATAAACGCCATAATTAGCCTGTAATTGCATTGCAGGTGAAAAGTTTATTTAAAATTTTAATTTTAATTAAATTTTTTAATTTTATTTACGATTTTAATTGAAATGTTATTAGTTTTAAAGGTGATTTTTATATTTTTACTATTATTATTTAAAATATTAGCAAATATACCTCATAAAAATAATAAATTGAATTATTACTAGGTAGTATATTTATAGTATTATACAATTTTACTTTTATTTTCTTGTGAATTTTCTTAATCGTGTTTATATAAAAATTAATTTTAATTCCTATATCACAAATTGTATTGAATTCATTTTCATAATTAGATTTATTAGGGGAACACATTGGAGTCTATACCTATAATATGGAAATAAAATAAGACAATTTCCGTGAAAATTAATAGTTAGAATCATTTGGAATTATCGTATCAGTTTGAGTAGGTTTTCCATAAAAAAAAAATAATTAACAGTTTTACACCTTCGTATTTCCTAAACTCTAACATACTCAGGTTTTCACCTTGACATATTAGGGTGGTAGTCGAAAATAATTTTTGATAGTAACGACAAGCATAACTACCAAATTATCTCGTTGGCTACCTGATTTGCTACTTGGGAGTCGAACCGGGAACTCTATAATCGACCACTTGACCACTGTGGGGTTTCCATATATATTAACATTTAGGGATCTTTACTTTAAGGTCTAAGAAGTGAATTTTATTATCTGTTTGTGTTTCAAGTGTAAATTGGATATTTTTTTTTTTATTAATTTTGTTTAAATTATTAACCATAACTTCTGCATGTCTATTAACAATCTAACAACTGAATATTGATTGACTAACTGCCCGAATTTTATGTAATCACAACATGTGTTTAAAATGAAACTTTCTAATTTAGTTCATTATTGAAGGTAATAAAAATATTTTTTTAATCTATATAACTTTTTTATAATTAATATGTAAAATAGTTCAAAATCAAGTGCTATGATAATGCATTATAAAAAGCAAAACACAAAGCATTTTATGTGATAATAATATTATCATTGTAAATCAACATGATGACAAGACCAGCAGTATTTTTTATTTATGATGGTAATTTGTAATTGACCTTAACGTAAGTGCTTAGTCGAATCGTTGATTGAATACGTTAAACATTTACATGAGTTTTGACATAAATCAATGTAATTATCCGAAATAAAATAAAATAATAATAATATTATTTATAGTTAATTGATTACAGTTAAATTATAATGATGCGTTTTTCTTTTCATTTTGTGATATTATTGACGGGTATTTAATTGCTCTTTGTAAGCTATATATGTAATTTATCTTATGCATAATTGAAATTTATAGGATGTTGTCGTCCGTTTTTTTCTATAATTGTACTAAAAAAATAATTCTAATTACTTACAAAATCATGTTAATACTGACGATTTTCTGAACTTGACAAACAAATTATTGTGGAGAACATATTATTAGAAGTATAATGTATTTCTGAAAACATATAAATCAAATATGAAGTTATAACTTCTTTCTATAGGTACTTACGTAAGGTACGTGCTATATATTATAATATGATCTATTGATTTTTTTGCACTTGTTATAGTAGGTATATAACACTATTTTTGTATTTGCCACTTGGCCAAAAGGTTTATGGTTTGCTAGTTTGGTATACAATCAAACTCTTAAATATGAAGTTCAATTAATTTTTTAAAATTAAAAATTATAATTACATTTTATTAATGTTGAAAATATCTGTAGTACTGCTAAGACATTTACAAGAATATTTAGCTTTGTAATCAACTTTATACGGCAAATCAGAATTTCTCTCAGTAACCGCGTGGTATTTTTTTTTTAATATCTTATAGAAGATGTCCTGTTATCAGCTATAAACATAATTAATATGTCACATTACACCAATTCATATTTAAATTTGATTGTATTCGAACGATTTGAATATTATATTTTAATTGGTATCGAATAAACCTATAATAATATAGCCAATAAGAGTGGAGGGAATGAGGTAGAAAAATATCATTTTATGTGGAGAAAAGGAAGTTTAAAACAGTGAAAGAACGGCAAAGTAAACCCAGGCAAGAGCGTGATAACACAACATAGGTCGGTGGTAATTGAGATTTGGCGTAGGAAAAAGTGGGTGCATAAATAGAAAAATATGTATAAATAACTGAGAATTAGAGGATAGAAATTAACTAATAAGAATTTAAAGTACCTATTGAAATGTGCTGTAAAAATTCCTTTGTGTACATATACTTTATAAAACTAATAAACTTATAAACTTTATAACTTAAATACTGATATCACACAATTCTTCTTCTACGCTTCTTAAATTTTCCCTTCAACTAATACCTTATTAAAGAACATTGTCAGCCATCCTATACCTAAACTTCCTAATACTTTCAATACTCTACTGCAGGTACTCTATCCGGTCCCACCGCATTCTTATTTTTCTAACAGCGGTCCACACTTCCTCTTCCCTTAATAAATCCACCATACCAAAATTCCATTCAATGCGATCAGTTGCCTTTCTTGAAAATTCTTCATTTAATACTCCCTCAAAATAATCTTTCCATCTCTTTATCTCTCACTTCCTTGTCCTTCGTCAATACCCTCCTATCCTCATATATTTTATACACAAAACATTTATAAAGACTGATATTTTATTCTCCTCCATTAACTAGCCTGTAAACTTCTTTATCCCTTTGTTTTGTTCCTAAACTTTCAAACAACTTAACACAATTTCTTAATTTAGCTTTACTCACTGTACTTTTTGCTGTTTTAGATAAATTTTTATACTCTATCTCATCCTCCTTATCACTGGTTTTCTGCCATTTCTTAAACTGTATTTTTTTCTTTGATATTATCTCCAGCACTTTTTCTGCCCATCACCATGTCTACTTATCCTCTAGTATATTACTTCTACTCTCGCCAACGAATTCCTTAGCAACCCTCTTAACACTCTCTGCTATACATTTTCCTATAGTTGTCGGTCTACTATTATGCTAACATTGTAATTTGTTCACTTGGGTTTTCCACCGTTGTTAATATTTTCATGTACCTGTACATATTATTATTTGTAATTTTTTGATATTTTTATATCCATAAATAAGTCACATAAGAACACAGATTTTAATCAAATCGATTTCTGAATAGAATGTTATCATTATATTACATATTGAGTATGAAAAGTATGATTTCTTATTTTCTATGGTGACAAATTTGTTCCACAGTGGTGTATTATTGACACGTGACAAAAATACTGAACGCTTTACACGACATGTTAGATCGATGGATGGACCTGCGTGATTTTCTATATATTTTTCTTATTATCCGTATAATTTTTCAATCGAAAATCACTAGTCATATTACGCATCATATCACGTGTAACGTTGCTTTGGTGGTCGAGAGGCTCAAGAGGTAATGTCAAAGAACAAAGTTTCAGAAATGGCATAGATAACAAATTATTGAGTAGAACACATCCAAGTGTGAAGATTCTGTGTGGAGAAACTGAGTATTTCAGTGTCAAAGTAAGATTAGACCAGGGTTCGGCTTTTCCTTAGTAATGAATAAAATTACAAAGGATATACAGGACAAGGTACCACGGTGAATGCTGTTTGCAGACGATATAATGCTAGTAAGAAAGAATCCTCAAGAAGTATTCGGCAGACTTGACGAATGAAAGGAAGCTCTTAAAGGTAATGGATTAAGGATTAGTAGATTTAAAACAGAATTAATATAGATTTTGATTTTAGAGAAAAGGAATACGGAACGAATAGGAAAAGTCAAGTAATAGAAATGAGTGATGATGAAGTGGGCATGGTGGAGAGGTTCAATTATTTGGGATCTGTTTAACAAAATTATGGTGGTTTCGAATAAGATATGAAATACAGGATTAAGTGTGCATGAACGAAATGGAGAAATGCATTTATATGGTGGCTCTTGTGGTTTAGTGTAGTCGAATAAAAGTAGTTGGCAGAAAAGACCAGGAATAAAAAGATCAGTTATCAATATAGTTTATACCTATTTACTGTAGTATATAATCAAATAGTAAATGATCGTTTGTTACTAACAAATAAATATTAATAATAATGATAGATTTGAATATATTATTATATAATAATATATTATTATGTTATATTCATAACATAATCATTTATTTGAAATATAAATAAATATTTTGGCTTTTTTTTATAAATTATTTATATGTTTTATTTACTTGAAAATTTAAAAATTAATTTAAGAAAATAACTTAAGAGAATGTAAAAACGGTCATTTTTAAGGGGTTCTATATAGGCAATTTTTAAAAAATATTATGAAAAATGAAAATCTAACATTTGGAAAATGTGTATATGCATTATTTTAAAAATATTTTATAATAATAATTGGTCCCATTATTATATAATTTTTTATTGTGGTTGTTTTTTTTATGAGTTTATGAAATTTTATTAAAAATATTACTTTTGCATTTTTCATTTATAACAACTGAAAAACATTGTAAAAAGATGAAACAAGAAATAAATTATTAAAAACAATATTATCTATCGCCCTACGTAGCCGTTTTGTAATATGTGCATTTAAAGACGTTTTATAAATTATTAAAGAACCAATTTTTTTAAATATTTCAAACAAATATAACTCTTATATTACCCATATATTATCTTAAGGTATATAATAAATTTAACAAATTTAAATATTAATAAAAGGCTACGTAGGGCACGCGATAATATTGTATTATCTATAATTCATTTTTCGGTTCATCTTTCTACGATTTTTGTAAATTATTAAAAATGAGAAACTCTAACATGAGTTTTTCATTAAAAATTGTTTGCGCTGACATCCTTTTAAAAAATATATATCGCACTACTACAAGAATAGTGACACAACTCAAAAATCTATATTTTCAGTAATCAACGTTTTAAGGTTTTAAATGAATCCTATAAATTGATTTTTTATTAGATTATTGTTTTTTTTGGATATTAAGATATTAAAACTTCTTGTTATTAAATACGTTTACTGAAAATAATACGAAAATATAACTATTAAAATTAATGACAAATTTAGTAAATGTTTTAAACTTATGACACTATTCGTGACTCAAAAATGTATATATATATATATATTGATATGTGTCAATGTAGTGCCTATACTGAGTTATAATTATTATAATAGTATTACTTGTATCCAATTCCATTTATCAACTTAATTTTGCATAATTAATTATTTATTACTAATTAATTATAGTACAATGCTATATTTTGTAAGTACAATATAATAACAAATCTACAATGATATTACAAATAAAATATTTCATTAGTAGATACAACTTTTATTTAAGTTCATACCCACTTTAAACTCCTATGTATAATATAAATAATAATAATAAATGTACCTATTTTATTTGATAATGCATTAATAATTATAGATGTTGATAAATTGTATTGAAATTAAAAAATACAAAATTATTAACTTCTCACCATATTAAAAATAAAACAAATACTATAATAATAAATGGCATACAGGTTATAATTATTTAAAAAACATTGTTAATCTCACAAAATAATAAAAAAAAAAATAAGAAAAATGATCTTACCAATGTTATTAATAATTAAAATACTTCATCATTATTCATGATAAATAAATATATTATGATACTATAATTAAGACAATATCATAATAATAATAATATTAATATAAAAAAAAAAATTATTAACTTCACAATATAATAAAAAGAAATAATAATAATAATATAAAAAAACAATCTTCTTACTAACATTATTAAAAAATACAACTTAAAATTTTATAAAGACTGTAAGTTATTATAAAAACCATGGTACCATATATACTAGGAATATAATTATTAGTACAAAGTGATATGAGATCATGTTTTTTGTTACTTGAATTTTTTTTTTTTTATGTTCATATGCTTTTTTAAGTATGTAATTAGACAACGATGGTCTTCTTCCATGAGAATTTCCATGTATATATATTACTTTGAATTCCTTTTCAGAGAAACTATTTTTATATAATATTTTACATTACATTTGATTTTTTTCAATTCTCAATATTTTAATCTGATTCCAGAATACTTTGTTACTATCAGTATTAATAGAAAAGTTTTTTCCACTATATTCTGCAATGTTTTTAATATCATAGAAATCTGAATATCCTAATTAATTTACTTTAAATGGATTTCCTTTTTTTTTTTAGCACTGAATTAATGCAACATACTGTGTTAGTAAGTAAATTGGGCCAGATTTTAGTGATTTTTTGATTTGTTTTTCTATAACAGAGAGTGCGGTATCACCTTCATTTTGAGTATGCCCAACTACCAAGAACTTGTGGGTTATAGCATCAATATTATTTAAATTTGCAATAACATACAAGTATAATGAAGCTATAAATTTATCTTTGTTCTGTCCTGCACAGTTATCTGAATAAAAAATAACTTCATTTTAGATTCTGAGCGTAGCGAGGAAGCTTATGGTTTTACAATGATGTTTATTTTTTTATTTTTATTTTTATTTTTCTGTAAACACTTTTTCTACCAGAAGGAGTGCTCCGATCTTTACACTCATACCCGGTTTCCGGTAGCAAATTGCATCTAGTTGGTACTTTTGAGAGGTCATTTTTCGATTT
>JAIPRL010005350.1:0-32634 GCA_025469235.1 Pemphigus obesinymphae | reverse complement strand
AAAACCTTGGTAGCTCGAAAACCTTAGTAAGTCGAAACCTCGATAAGTCGAAAAAAATTGCATTTCCCTTGAATTTCGACTTATCGAGGTTCCACTGTATATATATATATTGAAATTATTTATATATATATATATAAATATATATGAAGGGTACAGGAGAAAAACGGTATTAGATATTGATTTTATAGTTTGATTCGATAGCACATTAACAGTAGTATCGAGTGTTGAAATTTATTCGATGAAAAAAGTTTTCATTTTGTTAATTTTGAAGGGAAAAAATTAGATATACAATTGAAGAAAAATCGTAGTCCATGCGGTTGTGGGGAAGACAGGTTGAAGTCCAACTTCGATATATCTACTTATAGTTTTTAATGAAGGCAGAATCTCACAAATTCTACAATAGTGTGAAGGCAACAGAAAATATTGAGAATAGTGAAGACGAATATATCAAATAATTATAAAATCAATAAAAATAATATGTTTTATTTATACAATGTTTAATTTATAGTAAGTATTAAGATCACTTTATAATAAGCCATCTTTACGTTTTTGTATTTCCTGAAAATTTGTGTATATTTGTACTTATGCCCTTGCCCAGTGGTGTACATAGGGCTATATATATACACAGTATAAAACTACTAGTGTCTATAACTGCACTGAAATTCACAAAAAATTTTAATTAATCAGGTATATCAAATTAAAAATAATATTGACGTTATGACATTATGATGTAAAAATGAAGATTTACCGGAGAAAAAATATTGAAGCCCATACGTGTTTTTTTGCCCCATAATAATCAATCAAGTTTTAAATTTATTTCAATTTCTATTCAACGTTAATCAATTTTCATATAATAATATTGTTCATAAAGCGTCTTTTTTGTTTTATATCATAGAACTTTGTTTTTGCTCTGCTGAAAAATGTACAGAAATGGGGATTTCTATACCGTTAGTCCCCTGTACCCTTCAACATACACACACACATATAATATATTCTAAATATATATATATATATATAAATAAAATGTATTAATGTATTATAATTGATTATTTAAATATGCAATACGGTATTGGTTATAGGGTGAAAATGGGAGGGGCACCCCGTGAATTCCTAACCCTTCGGCCGGGATACGGGGCGGAAACATGCAAGCCCTGAACGCGGGCAGGCTAGAGCGCGTGCGCGACGAGCACCCTGGGAAAATCCCGGGCACGCACAAACCGACGTCGACGTTACGGGCCCGGACCGGGTCTGTCTGCGAGCTGCTCTACACCCGAACGGACGTGCGAATAAGTCTCCGAGAGTTCCACTCCGAGTCTTTGCCGTGCAATCTGTTCTCGTCCACTTCGAACGTTCTAAAAATGGGCGATCGCCGGCATTCCAAGTTGCTTTTAAAAGACCAAATCATGTTATTCTGTTGATACCATAATATAACCCCCCGCTGTCGCCGAGTAACTATAAGTCTAAAGTTTTCGACGTTCTAAAAATGGGCGACCGCCGGCATTCCAAGTTGCTTTTAAAAGACCAAATCATGTTGTTCTGCTGAGGCCATAACCACCAGCACCAGCACCGCAGCCGTCGTCACCGCCGTAAGTATAAGTCTAAAGTTTTCGGCGTTCTAAAAAAATGGGCGACCGCCGGCATTCCAAGTTTCTCTTGAAAGACCAAATCGTGCTGTTTTTTGAGACCGACCGTCGCGTAAGTGCACGTGTTGAGAGTTCTCGACGTTCTTAGGAATGGGCGACCGCCGGCACTCCGAGTCGAAAGACCAAATCAAACGTACGAAAATAATAACAACGGGATAATAAAAAAAAAAAACATGACCGGAGGAGTCCGCCGACACTTCAAGCGGCTGCTCAAGTACGACGTGAAATCGTTTCGCGAGAAAAACGGTGCGGCGGTCGTACCGCCGCCACCGCTGTTACCGGTACCGCAGTAGCGGTCGGTCGGCGCCGCGTTTTCTTTGCCGCCGCCGCCGCCGCGTGAACGCGCAACACGTAACGTTTTGTTCGAATACCTCGTGGGTTGTCCGTCTTGCCGCCCGCCCATTAAACCGCGTGCGTCTAAACGTCGGCGGCGGCGGCCGGTACGTCACTGTATCGTGTCGAGCCATTATTTTCGCGAATCCCACGTCGAGGTTGAATAACGGACACGTACGTATATATAATAATAATAATAATAATATTTACAAACGGTTAGTTGTACGTAATAACAACATTAGGTACTGTAACACGCTCGCATATTACACGTATATATTATTATCGTATACACTACACTGTATATTATTGGGTAATTTCGCCTACACGGGTCGCGTCATTGCACAACGAACGAACGAAAACGACTGTGGCGGTGGCGGCGGCGGCGGCGGCGACGACTACGACTACGACGACTACAACGACTACGACGACTACGACTACGACTGCGACGACGACGACGACGACGACTCCTCCGGACTTCCCAACTCTCACTTCTCTCGCGTGTGCCGTTCGTCCAACAATACCATGAGCGGATCGTCCGCCGACCGTTCTCCAGCCGTCCCGCCGACTCTTCCGGCCGGACGAGCGGACGACTACGACGACTACGGCGACGGTATACAGCCCGCATACAGAGTGGTGTTGGGTTTTGGCGTCTTGCGGCGCCGGAAAACCGACGACGGCGTCCCGTGCCGGCGCGCCCGGCTGCTGTTCGTCGCGTTCACCGTGGCCGTGGTCGCGTCCACGCTCGTGACCACCGTCGACGGTGTCCGCCTGCAGCCGCGCGGCAGCGCCGTCAGCTGGACCGCGGACGACGGTGACTCCGGTGCCGGCGGCCGGGCCAAGCGACAACTGCCGCCGATCGAGGTCGGCAACCAACTCGTCGACAGCATATTTCAGGTGACATTAATATTATCGATAGGCATTAGAAATATTTTTTTTTTTTTTTTTGAAAACACGCCTGGATATTAGGCATATATTGTGGGAGAGAAAAATCAAATCGTTTTTATAACAATATTAGTAGGCAGGCATAACATGTGTAATGTGATTTTCAGTCTTGTAAACAATACTTTTATTTCGTATTCGGAATAAATGGACGAAACAGTATTCGGAGTACGTAATATAATAATTATATACGTACATTTTTACAAACGAAAACGGTTAACACAATATTTGAATAATTGTATAACATTAATTATAATTGTTAGCACGCCTGGCTTCGAGCGAATGCTTAATAGTTACACAAACAATTATTTATTATAAATAATAAATTAATACTTAAATAATAAAATTATATTATAATTCGATAATCGAAGTATTCGAATACTTTTAGAATATATTTGTTTATTTATTTAGTTTTTGCCGCTAATTTTAGTCAGTATTGGAATGATTTGCCGGTTCCGTAATTATCAACGTTCAATATTTTGCCATGTCCATATGAAAATGGTTGCGTGTACGTTCCGCCATAACTCTTGAACGTCTGCCGTAATTTCAACCAAAATTTGGTTTACGTATTATGTACTTACCTTCTGTCTGAAAAATACAAAAAATATAGTGGGGTATTAGTGGTGGGATGGAAATGGCTGACATGTAAAAATAATCGACAATTTAACGGGCAACAATCATGGTCAATGGGTAATTAATGATTATTAATTTAATCGATAAATTAATTAAACAGTAAAACTGTTAGAAAATTAGCCGTATAGGTACATAAATATTAATATATAATATATATATATTTACTGAGTAAAAAATACGAATAAAAGTATTCAGAACACAAATATTTGAATACTTTTTACGGAAAGTATTTAAAATAGTATTCGAATACTTTACAAGACTGGTGATTTTGTTCGGAGTCACGGTCGAACGGTCGGCAAGCACGATTAAAAAAATTTACTGAAGACAACGTTTTCAGTCAATTTTAAACAACGAAATACCATAATACACTATGAATAAAAAATGTGTTTTATTTTTTTCTAATAATATATTAAAATTTCACGTATACAAGATAATTGTCGGTTTTATGCGTGATTTTTCGGGGTATGGAAAAAAAGAAAGTGAAATTTAAATTTCTATAGGTTACCTACCCATTGTTTTTATTTTTATATCTAAGAGTACATCTTTATGCCTTCACTAAAAATATTGATTTTAAAAAATGAAAAACGTTTTTAAAACGCCAAAAACGAAAAAAAAAAAAATGATATTCGAGAAAATTCATTTTTTTTTTTTTGAAAAATATACTTTTTTCTTACTAAAAACTACTACTACTACTATTTCTTTTCTTACTAATTCTTAAACAAATGAAAACTATAATGGCTCAATTGCAATTTTTCTTTATCTTAAATATTTGTTTTATGATGGTACACGACCGTACTATATTAAACATATTTTAAAATATATGTATAGGTATATTTTAAAAATTTTTCAGCGACAACATAATATGATTTTGGTTGGAGTAATAATCAAAAGTCGATAAACCAATGTGTAAGTTGGTGCCTACATTTTAATCTAGTGTCGATATGTTGATAATAACGACAAAAAATGTATATTACCTATTTGTGTTTAAAATACTTGTTTTAAATATTAACGAAATAAAAAAAAAAATTAAAACAATGTTTTTAGTGAATTTAAAATATAAAATGTCGATACACCAACCTCGACTGAAATACTGTCTGTACTTATTGTACTTACCTACTGTACAAGATAATAAAAAAATTTTAATTTTTCAAGAATATTAATTATATCGACATTTAAGTTTAAATTGATAAATGTACTTTAAATTGTATATGAACAAGGCAACTTTTAAGGTGAACTATATAAGAAATTTTAAAGAAATTTAAATAAAAAATCAAACAAAAACTTAATCCATAAACAAAATCCTGGAATGTTGGGAGTCAAAGCTCTTCGCTCGTCAGTTTTTAGTAGGGGGTAAAAGCTTATCATGCTCCACTCATAATCTAAAAGATATATTTCTTACGTTTTAGACTTATTAACGTATGTGGAAATAATTTTTAAATTTACAACTTAAAATTACAAAATGTATAAAACAAATTCAAAATCTATAACTTTCCAAAATGTAAACCTATAAAAATGTTTGAAAATATTATTCAATCAACATTGTAGTTGAATACATACCTACTCTATGAAAATTTCAAGTATTTTTTCCTGAATTCGAATACTTTTCATATACTTCTGAATGTTTGTCTATATTAATATTATTATTAATTTAATTTCTAATACTAATACGAACTTTTCTCATATTTCGGATGTACTTCCGAAAAAAATTGATCTAAAATCTTAAAATGTTCACAGATTATGTATTTTACTATTACATGTAGATTGTAGGTACGTTATTATGGTTGTAAAAATATTTTTTTTGACAATTTATTATACTGAACTCCACTTAGAATCGTTTTATTAAAAAAAAAAAAATATATATATCAAATTATTAGGTACACGATGTCACTCTGCACCAACCACGTTGCATAATCCAGTCTCTGCTTTAAATGTATTCAAGGATTTTCAAGGGGTTATGCATAGGCAATTTTCCTGTAAACTGTCTTTGCGAGTATCAATTGATATTAGTGTGTATATACTAATGTAGCTAAAACATAATAGGCTGTAAACAAGTATAACTAATTACTCGCATAAAACCCATATTAAAAATATATAGGTAGGTACCTACATATACTCATATATATATATATATATATATACTCGTATTATGAAATAACTACCTATTTAACTAATTTCGTTGAGATCTATATTAAAATACGTTTCTGATGTACCATAAATTCCGGGATTATCCATACAAATTCATACAAATTATTTACTTAACTATTTGTGTAGAAAATAAATAAAAATTTGTCCATTTTTACGATGGTGGGGAGGAAATGATTCTATAATCCCTCCCACATTAAAATTAAATTTTCTCATGTTTCGGATGTCGTAAAAATCAGCCATTGGGAATACAAATGCATACAAATTATGTACAAACTATTTGCACCAAAAAGAAATTCAAGAATTGTGATTTCTTAAGATGTGGGGGGGGGGTAGGCTGGAGAAACGTTTCTACAGCCTCCCACAATAAAATTAACTTTTCTCGTGTTTTGAATGTCGTACAAATTCCAGGATTGGGCATACAAATTCATACAAATTACATACTAAATATTCGCGCAAAAAAAAATTCAAAAATTCTGATTTTTAAGATGGAGGGGGGCTGGAGAAACGTTTCTACAGCCTCCCCCCCCCCACACTAAAATCCACTTTTCTCGTGGTTCTGGTGCCATACAAATTCCGGGATTGGGCATACAAATTCATACAAATTACGTACTAAATATTGGGAAAAAGAATTTTCCAAAATCCAATTGGGGATAGGGGGCTGGGGAAATGTATGTGTTTTACAATACATTTGATAACTTTAATTCATTCTTAAAACCAAGAAAATTGAGATAAAATGCATTATAATCATTCTTTTAAAGGTTTGAACGTTTGAAGCAGTGAATTAGTTGATTATAAATAGCCAAAAAATTAACAATTTAATTTTTACACGAAACATTTGTTATGTAATGTTATTAAAATTTCCAGAACGAGTTTTCCAATACACATTTAATAAATTATAATATTACCAATATGTAAAATTTAATAAAAAAAAAAAATACGTAAACCATTAAACCCATACGTGCATATTTTCAAATTTAATATTTTGTTGTATAATATAGTATAGTATGTTATAATAACATATTGACTAAAACTTTTATATGTACCTGTATATAAATATAATCTCTTGGAACAAACCAATGTTTAAATGTTGAAAGTCATGAAGGAAAATAATAATTTTAATTTAAATCGTTAATTTAAGATAATTATACAATAGGTACCTACTATTAGAACTGCGAAAACACATTTTATGTTTTTTTTTTTATCGTAATTATACATTAATAAAATGTGATGGGTACTGATATAGTAACACGGGAATATTTTTAAACTACTTTTGAAATATATTTGAATATTTTTAAACGGTCGGATTTTCATAAAAGTTGCCTAAGAACCTCTTGTTGCGTCCTCGATTTTCTACAATAATGTCTACCTACATAATTTTATAATATTATTATTAGAGCCATTTCAAATGTTTATATTAAATATAATATATAGCATTTGAAACAAATTTTGTTGTTAAAACATTCGATAATATTCGATTAATGATAATATAATACGAGTAGGTACCTATGCACAGTAGTATACCTTCATACGTAATAAATCTATTTAAAAATAATAACTTCTTAATTCATATTATAATATTATCATTAAAAAAACACTACCAAATAACGAAGAAAAATACATAAACTTTATGTGTTAAATAAAAATGGTAATATATCGTTTTTATTCGCCATATCTTTCTTGCTTTCTCCGTTACGTTTACATTGGTCATAACGAACGGTAAGCGTTCCAGTTATCTACATAAGACTCAATGGTATAAATGTATAATGTAACACAGTTATCGATATTCAGTTGTCAGTTTTCACCCCGGCTCGTAAGTTTATGCACTAAAAAAACGCATAAATAAGCATGCAATAATGCACTGAAATCTGCAAAATAAATTAAATTTATAGTTCAGAAGTATGCTTTTATATGCACTAAAAATCTAAAATTATACACGTAAAAAAAATCATAATTTGGTTCTTTTTTAATACCTAAAATTATCTAAATATGCACTAAATTTTGTTTTAATGTCTGAAACTTAACGCCTATACCGGTTTACGCACTTTTATTATTGACTGCAGTCGAGTTGTCGGTATTTATATGCCCATCTTAAAAATACGAAAATACAATATATCATATACCTAACAAATAAAATTACTATGTAGCCATTAATTTTATAATATTATAATAGCATAATATTATATGTATAATAATGTATTTTAATTTTGAAAAGTTCGTTTTTCTAATAAAGTACAGAATATGCACTACCTATATAAAACATAAAAAAAAAAAAAAAAAAAAAAAGAGTTCAGATATGCATTTATAGCAAAATGACCTAAAATATACATTTATATGCAAAATAAAATTTCATGTTCTGATCCCTGCAATTCTGAATCGGATTTATATCTAGTATGTAGTATTTAACACATTTATTATGCAAATGTATCAACTTACGAGCCATGACTATTGCTCATAATGCTATATGGTAATGACTAGGAAAAGGATTTATATGTAAATGCTATATTTATTAGAATAGACTATTTGAAATCTGTTAAGAAATGTGAGAATATCACATTAAATCACATAATAAGAAATCTGTGCACGATTTGTTTCATTATTATTAAAATAACACTAAATTTATTTTGCATATTTTTAATTTTTCCAACTTGTTTTGCGTATTTAATGCATATTTCTCATTTTTTCAGTGCATATTTTCATCTCAAATGCATATTTTTGTTTTCAACTTATATTTTCACGTATTCTTTTATCCGGCTATAAGAATTTGTGAAATCATTGTTTTTGAACACTAAATATTTTAAAACTACAAGTAACGACTTTTCTAGGGTATAATAAAGTAACTTTGTTCGACAAAAGAAACGTGCACGATTTATATCATTTTTATTAAAATAACACCAATTTTATTTTACACATTTTGCATATTTGTAAATTTTAAACGCATTTTTTGTAGCATAATATATTATAGTATTTTTGAATGCATATTTCGAGGGTTTTTCGGGCATAAACAATATATCCGTTGCAGCTAGTCATGTCTATTGCTCCATTGTCCTCTCCTCCATGTACACATTTCTCTCCCCGTGAACCCATACGAAGTGTTGCGATTCTCGGGTGCGCGTGAAAAAGGTGTTGAATCAACGTTTCAGAATTTTTCGGCAGAGCGAAAAAATAACTCGTTTTTCACAATTACGTATTTTACGGTTGGGCGCCGTTTTGACGCCCGCCCGAGAATTATCGTCCACTGTTGCGTCCAAGAGCCACACGAATTTCGTGGGCAAATGTCGAAAACTCTGCGAAAATCATTACCGTCCGTCCTTAATCTCACGTCGGTCTTGTTGTGCACTTTCCAGATCCCGATAAGTACATTGAACGCCGTCGGATCGGTGATCAAAAACGCCAGGCCATTGGTGCGTTTCACCCGTGAACGGATCCAACAGTACTACAACAACGGTGGCCAACAACAACCAGCGGTCTCACAACAGCAGTACGGTTACAACAGGCCCGCGTCACAGTACGGTTTCAACGTGCCAACCTATTTTGGTAACAACAACAGCAACAACAACAACAACAACCGAAAGAAGCAGCAACAGCGCGACGACCCCCCGCCGGAAGGTCGGATTCATCGTCACGGCGTCAGCTCCGATTATTAAACAATCCCAAAAATATTTTGCAAATCAACGGTCATGGCGATCGTTTCATTTTTTTATTTTTTTTTCTTCTCTTATATTCTTGTGCTATTAGCGTTATTGTCTCGTCGAGTTGAGTTTATCGAGTACCCTTCCACCCTGCCTCTGGGAACGATTTCCTAATGAGGGGAGGGGGGAGGAAATGTATATATTTGAACACTAAACTCGGCAAACACGTATTGGTATGTTATATTTTAGTTGATAGTCGTATATTATTTATATGTGGTGATTATTCACACTGCATTAGAAACCGGAATTTTATGCCTCCGACGGTGTTCACATCGCATCGATTTCATAGACCAAATACTATTAAATACTATATATTGAATAATATTTTAAATGTAAAAGCAATAAATTAAATAATTTAATTCTACGACGTGAATATTTTTATATTCGCCGCACCCGAGTACAATTATATAATTAAAACTGGATTCGTTAAAATGTTATTATGTTAATGATGAAAAAAAAAAAAAAAAAAATTGAAATATGAATCATATCACGAAATGAATTTTAATCCTTATATTAATTATATATCGATATATTATTGTTTTATAAGTACCTACCTGCCTATTGTTATTTGAATGTTTTTAGTGCGTAAAATTCCGATGTCTAATTTGTGAGTGTTATGACGTGGCGTGGGTTACAGTAAGTTTTTTTTTGTGGCTAGCGTGTTTTGAGACGTGTCTCTCAGAGTGTCTGTGTCTCTCTTGTATGTGTATAGACGATCTATATGCAGTAAAAAAAAAAAAAATAAATAAAATTTATAAAAAATAAAATAAAACACTTGGGTACCATCGTCGAGGAGCTGGAACGTACGCCGTGTACGCGATCTATGCTTGAAGATGGTATTGGAAAAAAAAAAATATATATTATATTAACAATAATGCATGTTTTAATAGTGTGTAAACGTTGCGTGAACTGTTTTAATAGACGTGCTGTTCGTGTACCTAAATTACGTTTTTACGGTACAGCAGACGACGCATAAGATCGATCTGATATTATGTTTTCAATGTCAATAGTCATAATTTAGACATGTACACGGTGGATTTTTTTTGATTGTCGGATATTATGCGGATACGTGTGGGCGAAAATGAATTTCGTCCGTCATTCGGCTATCAAAAATCTACAAAAATTAGAGTTTAGAATAAACGGTTAAGATTTAGTTGTAATGTTGTATATCTATATAAGATAATAATAAGGACACACGCTGTGAATCATCTCTCTGATCATATAAGTATATTTTTACACATAAAACATTTGCATATGCCTACCTATATATATATTTGGTAGGTAACTATGATTAATTATAGAACTAGGATTTTAACGTGCTAAAAAAAAAAAAAAAAAAAAAAAAAATTCCAATTACGCTCTAAAAATGTTAATTCTTAATGAAAAAAAAAAAATAAATAAATAAATAATTATAAATTTTTTTAGGTACCCTAAATGCATTTATCGAGAAGACATTTACCTACTGTTTTCTATATTAACCGACTGTACAAATTAAATTAAAGCTAATCGAATCAAATCTAAATTTAAATAATAATAAAATGATTTATTTTAAATATTATCAAAATCATATATATTTTTAATATAAAAAAACCCTGATCATTTTTCTTCTTCTAAAGTATTCTAGAAATATTTGTTTAAAAAAAAAAAAAAAAAAAAATTATGCAAAAGCATATCAAATCCTAATTCTAACATATATGTATATTTTTTTTATAATAATACGTTAAAATAAGATAAAAACTAGAATTACGTTTTACACATAATTGGTAATTTATTTAAACTTTAAAATGGTATTTTAATAAGGATTCAAAAAGTGGAATCAATACAGACTTGGATAATATTACTCGAATATAAGATTATACACAATTATTGACATTCACGATTATTGTTCACAAGAGTAGGTGTATAATTAGCGGTTAAGATTTATGGACAACTTGGACAGAAAAATAAATAAAAGCAAAATAATGTTCAAGAGTATGTTTTAGGGAAACTTTTGGTCCGGAAAAACGAACGCACAGTATTAATACGTAGGTACCGTTTGTTTTCAATATAAACAATTTAAAATATAATCCATTTAAAAGCATCTTACGAATAATATTCTATTCTAGACTGTACCGTTACTTGTTGACAATACGTTTTGAAAATATTAAATTGAAAATGTTTTCTAAACGTACGTAGGTACATAATACGCCGGACTGAAAATATCCTCTAATCCATATTGTCGGAATATTATTTTACTTTTGGGAATTTTTTTAAAATTTTTTTTTACTAGAACATTTTGTTTTCTGTTTTGCGCTGTCTGGATAAATATAATTTCAACATAAATATGATATTATGATAAGAGCAAATGCTGTGAAAATTGGCTCTATATATACGCGTATATATAGCCATATTATAAGTACCCATATTAATTATAAAATACAAATACAACGTAAATTGGGTATTATCATTGCAGAGTAACGGAAATGGCAATAGGTATGATTTTCGCTCAATGATAATATTTTTAAAAGAAAAAAGTACTTTCAATGATCTCGTAGTATAAAATATATATTATCAATAAACATCGTTTCTAATTCCTTTTATGAACATAAACATCGAAATACCTAATATTTTCGAGTCTTTAATATAATATCTGAGTGTACGCATAAATAATATTAGTAAAAATTTACGATTAAGATGTATTTAATTTATATAATAATAATATTATCAAATTAATGTATAATAATATACCTATTCAATTTAAATATAATATTAAGATAGCATTAAGATTTTATATAATATTATGGAAGGACATGCGCTACAAATCATTTTACTATATACCATATGGTGCAAGTACTTAGTGCATATTAGATATTTTGGAAATATGAATATTTTCGTTGAGTTGATAATATTTAAAAAAAAACATTTCCGAAAATTTAGTACCTACTGTAATATAAACATATTATATTAAATTTAATAATAGTTAAGTATAGGTAGTGTTATATAGTTATAAGATTTATGACATAATCATGTTATAATACATATGGCAAATAACTTACAACGAGTAGAAGTGCTGGGAAAAAAGTCCGGATTATGGAAAATTTCGATATTTTGGATTATCCGCGTTTTCGGATTTTTGTACTCATATTTTCCACTAGACTTTATTATTCGATTAAACCATTTAAAATCCGCTTTGTTATCGATTCGATTATAAAAATGATCCGTGTTTAAACTCGCACAAACCAAAAATTTGAAAAAAAAAAAAAATTCATTAAATATTACCGACGTGATTGATTAAATTATTAAAATAGGAATTTGAAAAATATTCTTTGTGCACATCCGAAAAATGTGGACTTTTCGAAATATCCGAGATGTCCCGATTATTCCCACCGCTTAGATATTTTAGAATTAAGGATTTTTTTGATTTTGTAAGTAAATAAAAAGTATAATATAGGTATCACGTTAAAGATATTTGTATGAATACAAGATTGGACATTATCGAGTTAAAAAGTTAGAATTGAGTTCGTATTAGTTTATTTACATAAAGAGTTTTTTTTTTTCAAAATTAACGAATTTCGGCTAATTATCTAACCTAATTCTGACTCTTTATTTTGATTTGTCCAGCCTTGAATATAATACTATATGCTTCTCATATTTTGAACTGCACTAATATCGAATCACCACACAATTTTACGCCCCAACATGCATATATTTTTATTCTATCGCTTAAATTGTTTTTAATTGTAATTTTTTTTATTTTTACTATAAATTTGTCAAATTAAATCTTTATCTTATATTTAATGACCCAAACGGACTTTAGATATTTTTTATTATCGTGCATCTATTATATTCTATACTTATTTATTTTTTACATTTATGTATCGCCATTTTTCGAATTCTTAAAATTCTACTATTTGAATCTAATTTCACTTTTTTTTTTTTTTTTTTAATGTACTTAAATGGTTTTTTTTTTTCAATATTCTAGTTGGCAAGTTATTATTCAAAAATATAGTAATACCTAGCAATAACTTCTACAGTGGTAAATTTTAACGTTATCGTATATATAAATATTTATACAATATAATATACTATAAATTGAAATATTTCTTCCATAATACATAATATTGTATAATATTATTATGTTTTTTAATATTATCAATATTTTCGATTTTTTTTTTTTTTTAATCTGTGAATTTTAAATGCTCTGGCCCTCTTGATCAGAGCGTTATCGTTGAAAATCGAACGAACATTACTAAAACTATGTCCGCCTTGCACACAAACTTCGATGACTATATATACCTACTGATTTTGATTAATTTATACTGCCGCCCGAGATATTGTTCTCTTCGTAACACACCAGTTATTCTTGCTGCCATGATTAACAGTAGTTTGTAGTATTTCTAATATTATAATATTTTTTACTATATCTCTCAATATCTATATATCCGTAATCGTTTTAAGAGATGTAAAATGAAATTTTGAATAAAATATGAGACATAATTCATTTTTATATCTAATTACCTACATATTTTTACCATTTACCTACCTATCTGTATAATAATATGTATGCGTGTTACCTATAAATTACAAAAAAAAAAAAAAATTATTATTATTATTATTATTATTATTATTATTATTATTATTATTATTATTATTATTATTAGTATTATTATTATTAGTATTATTAGTATTATTACAATTATTATTGTTATTACAATTATTATTATTATTATTGTTATTAGTAAAATTATTATTATTATTATTATTATATAATTACTATTATTAACGTTGTTATTTTAGTGCTAAATTTTTCATTATTATTAAATTATTGTATTTTCATTTTAGTATAATTATAATTATAATTTTGATTTTACATCTGGGTTTTAGATTAAAATACCTATACCTATGTCCTATGCCTATTGACTTGTTATTGAATTTTTAGGTATTTTTTCAACGAAATGAAACCACATATAGGTATCTATTTTTTTGAATTTATATATTTAATAAAGTTATATTTCAAATATATCTCAACATATTTTCGTACAAAAATATTCAATATTGACGAATCTATGGCTGACCTACGAAAACGTGTTAAAATAAAACGGAGGGTTAGCAAGAGTTCATCTGAAATCAGAAACACACGAAAAATGCATTAGTAAATACTAAATAACAGCTAGTGTTTAATCGTTTGGGTTTGAACAATATTGATTAGAAACAATAATATGGTGGCTTATAAAAAAAAAAAAAAAAAAATGTTTCGATTTTTACCTCAAAAATCCTTTTTTTTTTTTGCGTTAATAAAAAAAAAAAACAATAGGTTCATATTATGTGCAAAATAAATATGAAAATTTTAGATATATCGATTAATTTGTGTTTGAGATACATTGCTGGTCAACTTGAAAAAATTATTTATAGTTTAAAGTAATATCGGTGATTACCCGTATCTCTGTAAATATTTGTCGGATCGATATAAAACTTTGAAGGAAAATTATTAAAAATACCTAAGAATTGATTTTTTGAAAATTCTAAACGTATATAAATACTCTATTAATACTACGAGTTGGACAATGTCCGTTGTCTCTAGTCTGTGACGCTTTTATCTAAAAACATTTTTCATCGATGAGCAATATAAAAATATGGCGAAAATATATATTTACAAACTTATAAAAGTGTGAAACGCAGGAAATAAAACGAAAATTATGATAATAACAATATCACATTATGAATTACAGGGTACAGATGCGGTCGGCACATTTGCGGTCAGTGGTCGCGACCTTTTTGGTGCCATTTGCGGTTAAACGATTTTTCTTAGCCGATTATCGGATCGTTCGCGGTCATAACAATATTTAGTAGTAATACATAATAATTTAATATTTCATAAAATCCTAAAATATCACGCTGATTCAAAATTCTCTCTTTTTCAACGGTAGATATTTGTACTTTAATAAAGATAACGGTGTAGTTTAAGTCGTTTCATTCCAGGCGTATTGTTATCACAAAATTAATATTAAAGTGTGTGAGTTATATTAGTTTAATATAATGTTCTGAAGAGCTGGAAATAATCGAAACAGCGAAAGGTAAGCCTTTAGCGATTTCTAGGGGTTACCAATATAGAAAATACAGGCAAAATTAAAATAGAATTATATGGAATTGCTTGAAAAAAAAAACATGACGTATGAAAACTGAAAATTGTAAAATTACCATTACTTCTGAACATTCGTGTAAGCCTGACGTTGCGGTATGTGATGTAAAAAAACAATTTAATAATGCTATAAAATGAGTGAGAGAAGAGTCGTCATATTCATCATCTCAAATTTTTCATCAAGAAATCTAGTTGAAAGTATGTGTCTTCTTTTTTTTTTTTTGTTTGGTAAATAAATAAGTAGCGAGTAATTTAAATGTAATATAATATTGTTAAATTGTAAGATAAATATATATATATAAATATAGGTATATGATAATACATTTGTTATAATATGACTTTTTTCATTAAAACTTTCAAACATTGATTAGGTACGTTTTAATTTGTAATAATAAAGGAAAATGCCTCGATCGATCCCTAGAAGACACGTTCAAATCTGTTTACACATTGTAAATTCGATTTTCCAAAGTTCTGTACAGTTTTGTCACGCTTACTGGTCTTTTTGTCGGAAATTTCGTGATTACACAACAATAAAATGCGATACGGGCACGGGGCTATTTTTGGATTAATTTTGAAATGTACTTAAATATTTTCTAAACTGTTAGATTTTCATTTATCATAATATTTCTTAGAGACTGCCTTAAAAATGGCGGTCAGTTTCTAAGGAGTTTCGTATAGGCAGCTTAAAATACGCAAGCATATTAGTCGCTTGAGTGTGCCGGTAATAAAATGATTGTTAGCGCCGGGAGCTTATTCTAAGGATTTTTTGCAAACTACGCACTTATACGAACTTATCCATGAAACAGAGGAGGAGGAGGTTCCGAGTTTGTATTATCCAGCATAGTCGAAAAAAAAAAATTGGTAAATATCAACGAAAGGTATGATTGTAGATAATTTAATAAAACTAGATTTTTAGAATAATAAATTAAATGGCCTCGAATTCCAACGTGAAAATTGATGTAAAAGCCGGACTACAATAATTGAAAACCAATACCATAATTGTGGACCATATATTATATACATGTGTGTGTGTGTGTGTGTAATTTACAATTTTATAGTATAATTAAAAATATACTTACGTTTAGTAACGTGAGGAAATATCCGGGAAATAAGTGGGCAAAATTAGACCCAGCCGGCACAAAAAAAAAAAAAGTTGATGACTTTTTTCGCACTTATTTGCGTTCTCCAATAATAATAGTATTACATCGAAACACAATGGGAAAACTAAAAACGGAAAAAAGTTCACGACTTCTTTTACCTGTATTCAATTTTTCGTGATAATAAGCTCATATAGGCTAATTGTTTAGGCTTTTGAAAAATTTTAACATTTTACCCGGTCGTTTTAAAATTACGCTGGCCATTTTTCTTCATTCCAATCCTACGAAATACTTCTTTGAAAAACGTAAATGGATGGGCAAAAAAAAAAAAAAAATCAAAAATTCTACCCATCTTTTTTTCCGTCAGCACAATAATTATTATTATTATTATTATTATAATTATGGCGGCGCAACGGATCATTGGCACTTTTTAAATTAGTGGAGGTGGTCCCACCCCCGCCGCCGCCGCCGCCGCCGCAAATGACGACCTTGATTTTGATGTAAAAACTTATACATAATTATTAGTTATTTTTTATTTAGTAATTGTTAGTTAAAGTTGATTACTTTTTTTTTTTGTTTAATTATTTTATTCTATGTTTTTAGAATTATGTTTTAATTATGTGTAGTAAATTTAGACTATAAAAGACTACAAAAAAAAAAAAAAAAATTACACAAATTCGTGTGCGTAATTCCTAGCGCAAAGTATTTATTTATTTATTTATTTATTTATTTTTTTATAAATTATTATTCCCTATCAACTTTTGGAATTTTTAAAACAAATTTCAATTTGAATTATTAATATTGGTTTTACTGTTTTTATGTTTATATTGATTCCTTCTGGTGCGTTTAAAAAAAAAAAATAGTAAATTATATGCAGACATATGATCAAGTAAAAAGTTTGTTGAAAAGCTCTGGACTCGGGAGTTATATTTTTTTCTACGATGTATAGGTGCCTACGCCGATTTAGACAATAGTACAGCGTCCAATAGCCGCGATATCGAATCGTGTTCCCCAACGAGTAAAATCACAATAAATATTATTACAGTAATAATATATATCACCTGTCAATAACTGTCAATAGTAGGTACTTAGTAACCGTGTAGTGAATATAGTGATAATACAATCAGTTTTGATATCCGTTTGTCCAGGAAAAAAATTAATGATACTTGAGATATTCCGGTTTTAGTCCTGTAAACGTGTTTTTTTATTGATCAGTCTTTTTGCTGGGTTATTGTGGAAGTAGGTTTACAATTTTTAGAAATAAAATTAAATAAATATTGATATTTTTAGACATTTTCAATGTACATTTTAATATACTTCTAATTATAAAATAAAAAATCGGTTCCCACAATAACCTAGAAAAGGAGTCAATAAATTCAGATCTTTTTCCGGGATTAAAATAGGAACATTTTAAGTTCTCTAAAATTTGTCAGGCATTTAGGTATGAATCACCAAAAAAATATGTCGCTTCCAACCGCCTTAAAAACTTTTATTTCAAAATAAGCAAATAAATACTATCTTCCATATAGTAGTATGTAGTTTTACCCAAGTTATAATTTATACATTATACTTATCTACCTACCGATGCCTATTTAAATTAAAAATTTATTATTTTTTTTTTTTTTTAGTAATAATGGTATCAAATTATATTTGTATAACCAAACGACAATCTTGGTCAGAAATTTAATTTAAATATTGCTAAATTATAGGAGATAACAAACTGTAGCAGGTCTGGAGGCGACGCCAGCGCTGTTTTATTTTCGTATAACTTATCGGGTATGAACCGGTCGATAGGGTAGTCGGACAATAGGTATTACTCGTGCCCTAACGAATCGTTCTAATAAATAAAAATAGGTACAGTAGGTACATATAGGTACATAAACTATTAGTGTGTTTATTTATTTTATAAAGAGTAAGCTTTATAACCTATATATTTTAACCTTTGATTAAAATTAATTATCATAATAAATTTTAGTAGATCATTTATGAATATTGTGTTATTAGTGATCTAAATTTGTTGTTAAATATTGTTACACATTATTTAATTTGTTTAAAAAAAAAAAATATATATCAATCAATTAAAACAACTAATGAATAATATTTGTATACATTTGAAAAGATACAATTTATGAAAGTAGGTATGTCCATTTTACCCGGCCTCTCAACCCCCTTTTACATTATTAAAAAATTAAGTTTTAAAAAAAAAATTGTTTAGACATTTGTTCATCTACATTTACGTATGGGATAGAAATAAGTAGGTATGTAGTCTAAGCTTCGGGTCTTAGCTTATAGTATTAACTTTTAAAAGTCAAGTTTAAATAATGGTTTGACATATTAAGCCGGTCTCTCTTATATCCTAACCGACTTCTTATTGCACTGAAAATGGTTTCAATGTGGTCTTGACTGAGTTTATAAGTTAGTAAATAGGACATATGTTCTTTGATTAATAATAATTTGTATAAATGAATATTATTGTTTAAAGAGTAAATAAAACCAATAAAGCCAGTTTTTTTCCTGATTCAATTACTTTTGTCCCATCTATAAATGTTAATTGTTTTACGTACTCAATAAAATATTCAATAAATTTTTCGTATTCGTTTATTGTGTAATTTGATATAGAACAGTTAAATGGCTTTTTCGAACATTTAGATTGACTATTCAAGATATCAAATGCATTATTAATTAAGCTAAAAAATTCTGATGTAGCTTCTGAATCATTAAATTCTTTGTTATTTTATCATAAATAGGTTAATTAATTGCATCACCAATACTTTGAATAAGAATCTGTGCAGCCAAACAAACATTCATTATCTCATTTTTGAAATGAGTGTTTAATGAAAGAAAATTGAAAGTGTTTACTTGTGAACTTTGTTCCAAGTCTAAGTCCTTCTTTATTTTCAATATTATATAACTTCCATATATATATATATATACTTAACTTTTGCTTCATCAAAAGTTATAAAGTTTACATGAGCACCTGTATCTAATAATAGTTCAATAATTTTATTTAGGAGATTTACTCTTTCTTGGCCATTTAGAGAGTTGATGAGAAAATATACTAAAGATAGTTTCCAGTATCCATTTAAACTTACAGCATTAAAAAAAGTAATAAAAAATTAAAAATTTGTTTGAATAATTTGCTTCCATATTTATATATCCATACACATTCTTCAATGTATCCTCTTCAAAATATTGATTTAAATATATTTCATCTACCACAATATACAATATGCAGTACACAGGAGATTTTGAAGCTTCTCAGTTAATGGTTCAAAAAGATTCTTCTGTAAGCCCTGAAATACCATTTACAATCACGCACCATATGCACAATGTTCTTGGACGTGGTAATAAGTTTCCAAATTTTGTTTGCACATAGTCGTACGCTTTTGGTGAACTATATTGAAGAGTAACTGAAAATAGTTTTATTTCATTGCTGTACTCTTTTGACTAATTTCCACTCAAACACTTTTTTATAAATACTTCAAGGAAATCAGAACCCAATGCCTATAAAAAAATGTAAGGTATATTTGTTTCTTTTTATTAAATATTTTTAGTTTTAGTAAATTTGTATTACCTATATTTCATTTATTACTTTATTTTAAATAAATAAAACTTAAAACTAAGACAGTTAATATACAAATAATACAAAACCATTAATTTTGAATAAAAATACCTTAATAGTTAATAGACTATGCTACATGGACAAATAAACAAAAACACAATTTAATAAAAGAAGAAAATCAAAGCACTTCATAATACATATCAGATAAATATTATATTCTAGATTAAAATGAATCAGATGGTACTTTTTATTTTTTTATAGGCTATTCTATATAAATGCCCAATTTATATTTATATTTATTCACATTCTATTCAATCTAACATAGAAAAACATTTGAACCTTCATGATTCATAAACCTTAACACATTGACTGCACAAGGAGAAATTATTTGTATTGCTAGCATCATCAAAGTTGTAAATTAAATATTCAACAAAGACAAATTTCTGCCATAATAAAAAAAATTAAAAACTCCTGTTAATGGTATGCAAACTGTAGGAAGAAGCCAATGAAGATGTGCACAATTAACGTGTTAAATAATTAGAACTTAAATCAAATATTCTATTAATATTATTGGTATTATTAAATTATATAGTTTAATATAATACTATTGATATAAAAAAATTAATAATGAAGAAAATTATACAACATAAATTAATTAATTAAAACACTAGAATACATAATACCAGCTAAATAGGTATCTTATTCTAAATTAAAATAAATTATGTTTTATTTTTTATAGGATATTCAATACAAATACACCAACATTGAATAGAAAAAACATGAATCTTCATATGATTTATCAACCTTAAATATGTAATACTTTAAAACTAAATCAGATTCTATACAGACAAACCAATATTGAATAACAAAAACTTAAAAACTTTATAGCTAAGAAAACTATTACCTATATGAACAAATAAATAAAAATAAATTAAAGATAAATAAGAAAATGTACACTTAATATATTTTAGATAAATCTCTTACTTTAAATCGGAATAAATTAGGTAATAGATATTGCTCTTTATTTTTGTTATTATTTTATGTACCTATCTGAATTAAGAAAAAGTGGAATGTTTTTTTATTTCAAAGATAGATCAAACAACTAGACATTTTTTTCAAAAAGTAAAAATGTGAATTCTCATATTATTTACTAACCTTAAATAAGTAATACCGGAAAACTAAATCAGAGATTCTACATAGATAAATCAATATTGAATAAAAAAAACTAAAGAGGAAGTAAGCCCGCATTTGCTGTCTTTGTCTAACCATGAACTAAGATAGTATGGACTGAAAACGACAAGGAAGGCGGGTGGTAGTGGTGCGATTATATTTTGTTACGGTGAATTTAGTAAGTGGGGGAATCTAAGCAATAATCTATGATGCGATCCTAGCGAACATATGCTATACCACACATACGTAGCATGTAGTCTGCGTATGAATGTGTTGTTAAAACTATAAACTAGGCGGCATTTTAATTGCATAGATTCCCCCACCTTAATATTTACCGTAACAATTTGTCTGCACATATTAATCAGTCGTTTCTAGTCCATACTATCTTAGTTTGTGGTCTAACCAACTAATAATATACAAAATATATATCCAGCATTTTTATAATGATATCGTCCATACATTTTGTAGATACATTTTGTAAATCATCAGTTGGTTAAGTTCGAAAATTAGGAGACAGCAAATACAGGTATTACATCTTCTTAATAACTAAGAAAACTATACGGCTTGAACAAATATTGAGGGTAAGACTAAATAAATAAAACTTAAAAACTATAGTAGCTATTCTATACATACACACTAATATTGAATAAACAAAAACTTAATAACTATGATATTTATATGAACAAAGAAATATTGGTGAATAAAGAAATAAATCCTCGTTATTATACAGATAGAAGGCAAAAATACAAATTCTTGTTGTATGATTTATTGTATAAGGTAAAGAATAAGACTAAAATTTGAATCCTCGTTGGATGATTTGTTGTAAAGTACAATCACATGAAAATATACAAAAATGATTACTTATTAGGTATGAGAAAGTACATAGATGACTTAGGTATTTTTAATCATTATAATATACATAATATTCATACCTTCAGATTATCTATTGCCTGTTCAGGTAACATGACTATTCATTCAACTCTTTCAGAAAATCAGTAAGTGTAGAAATTTTATACTGAAATCAATCATTATTCATTATATCATTATTTTGGCGAAGTAATTTGTTTTTGTACCATAAATCGTTGAAAGTACTTTGAACAAATTTAAAAATTTTCAAGGCTTTTCTCGGTGTGCTTAAGTTATCAATGGTAAGATTTCATTCTTTTATGAATTTGAGTTTACTCATTTTTATCGTCAGAGAGACTTAACTTTCTAAAATTGAAAATTGTAAATTGTAGTAAATAATATATAATAATTATTTTTCAATTATAATAAATAATTTTACTTTTTGCTGATCCTTCTTTGTAATCACTAATTGTGAAATGATTAAAATAAATTCTGTGCCAGTCTTTAAGTGGATAATCATATAATTGTATGCTTTTTACCCATTCTTTTTTCTGTATTCATTTTTGGGAAATCTATATAATTTATAAATAAATATTAACAATACATATTACAAATGGACAATGTACATATTAAGAAAGATAATATAACTAAAATCTAATACTTACAAATTAAAATTGAGATGTGGCAATACAATGATGTTATAACGCAAAGTATATACCTATGTATATTTATGAATTATGTTAAATAAATTCCAAATATCCAATGTACATTTTTTTTATCATGTAAAACTCATTTTTTTTTTAAAGAAATAGATAAAATAATATTATTGTTAAATTGTTATCAATTATCAGCAGATAGTGAAAAGTCAAGATAGTTACTTAATGGTTACTACTGGTAACTGTAGTATCTATGGAACATATACCAAAACTTTGGGAATACGAATACTACAACAGAATAGATTAGACCACGGTTTTGAGCACCAAGACCGTGTAGTGAAGTAACTGCTACTTTTTAATCTAATTCCTTTGGTAATTATTCGCTTGTGGACCTCATAACGTAACCGTTCTCTAATAACAATATCACCATGAGGTCTAAAATTATTTTAGTCATTTTGCTAGCAACACGTACAATGTCATCATCAATTATAGTAAGAGAATTCGATATTTAATGTAATTAAATGTACCATATTTCTAAAATAATAATTAAATGGTAATTTTTTTTAGTACGATACAAATGAAAAAGATTTCAAAAGATATGTAGACAAACTTCCGAAACATACAGATCTACCTACTGGACCAAAGGAGCAGATTGTTCATAAGTTTTTGACGGCCCAGGTACAGTTGTTTAAAAATAATAAAAACGTTTTATGGACCTAGAAAATAGCGCATTTAAATTAAGTTCATTAGGCCTTCTAAATTGTATCCTATTCGGTTTAAATATTGGTCAAATTTTACAGTGATTTTATATATAGAATATACTTTTTTAATTATACAATAATATATAATAAAAATGACCAAGGAAAATTATTTTTGTTATTTCCTACATCTGTCATAAAAAAATCAATTTATCTACTTACCAATTTTTATCAACCACTCAATAATAGGTATCTATAACCTATCTTTTATCTTCAATCTGACTTTAAATATTTATTTTTGGTTTCTTCTCAAAACTTTTGTTTAATATACTATTAAAATACATATTCCCATTAACATTAAAGTATTGAATATAGTTAAATATAGAGGAAAACTTAAAGAAAGAGTTTGAGCATCAGATGCACGAGGTAATAATAACGGTGAGGCAAGTAAAGATCCTAGGATTAGGAGGTGGAAATTAACTGGGAAATATTAATAAAATGTGGGGAAAGATTGCATAAGATGTTAAGAGGGTAGCTTAAAAAGTTGTTGGTAAGAGTAAGAGTAGTATACCATAGGATAAGCAAACATTGTGGTAGGCTAGATAATATAGCCTATAGGAGTGTCTCCAACAGTAGATAAAATAAGAGATACTAAATTGATACAGCTAAGGCAAGAGACAGAAGCAGTAAAGAAAGAGTAAAAAATAAATGTATGTTAAAGGAATATGGGAAGAGAAGGACCACAAATAAGTGGGGGATGTAATAGAGAATGTTATAAAGTGAATGCGAAAAATCGAATTGTATCGAAATTGAGGACTAGGGTGGCCGATCTCAAATAGTTGAGAGAGAGGACAAAGGATAATAAGATTATAATTTAACATTAAAAACAACAAATATGAATAAATATAAGTTTAATAGTAAATGATGTAGCAATTTAGAAAATAATACTTAAATCTTTATATAATATATAAAAATATTTAAATTATTTATATTATTATATTTAAAAAATTGAACTTTTTTCTTTAAATTATTTATTACTGTTGAATTTCTATTTAATAAAAACAGCATTTAACTTTCAAGACAATTACATATCTAACCATATTTATTTTATATAATTATTATAATAAAATATATAGGTACTAAATGGTTCTTTCAAACTTTTTAACTCGGTTAACTTTTGTATTTATAAATATTTATTTTCAATTAAATTTAATAAAATAAATATATAAAGTTATTATAATTAATAACAATATAATTTTACTTATTTGTTCAATTAATATATATATTTTTTAAGAAAAATATCTATATATACTTTTCTCAAAATAATATTTTATTAGCATTTAGTATTGATAATAGAAGTATGTAGTGGTAAAGAATTAAGAAATAAATAATATTATAAAAATCTTAAATTATACCTAATACTCAGCTCTTCCAAACTTTAAATACTAATATATAATTAATTTTTAGAATATATTTGATTTATATATGTACATATATCAACATTTACAGAAAAATAGGTTTCTATTTCTAAAAAAATGAAAAATCTACAATATTAATAAAATAAAATACATTACTTATATTTTGTAAATATTTTTATGTTTTAGTCCAATAACTATGTTCAAAGTCAACTAGAAAATTTTTTATTAGAGACTCCAGGTGTAGGCGAGGATTTAATAATCAGGAACAGAATCAATTTGATACAAAAGGAAGACTCTGTACTCGGAAATTTGTTCTTAAAACTTTATGAAAAGGCTCGTGCTATTAACTGTAAAGCCGAAAAAATTGTAAGATTTGTGACGACAGATGAAGAGAATGAAGAATTTGTCCAACCATTGGATCACGACCTACTTAATTCCCTTAAACGTTTTGAGGTAATTTAAATACATTTAAAATTTTAATATATACAATTTTTTAAAAATATTTATTGTTTTGATTGCAGGAGTTAATTAGTAACGTTCATTAAACAAAGAAAATATATAAATATATACTAAATATACAAAATATAACTAGCTTTTTTAAACCTATTTACTTATAATATTAAAATATACTATGGATAGGTACTTAAGTTGTATTATGAAATAATTAAATTGACATTTTGGATTTATATTTAAATAAATTATTTTAATGTAATATGAATATTAATTAATAAAATGTATTTCTCTGTAAAATGCATTAACATTTGTTATTTATACACTTTAATAATCTCTTAAGTTAAGAATGAAAAACTTCTATGTAGAATGTCTATAATATATAAACATTATTATTATATACAATTGAATATTTACCAAATATTTTTTTGCTATGCTATATTTTTAATTTATTAATAACATTTTTAGAAATTGGCTCTCAAAACACAGTTTAACTCTTCAACTTTCAAACAGTGGTACAACTATGTTTCTACGTCCTTTTAAAGTTACACAGCGTTTGAATTTTGTTTTTGAATAAATATTGTGATTACACAACAATAAAAATAGTACTGACACATGTCTATTATTAAATTGTTTAAAAAATATATTTAATTTGTTTGATTTTTATTTTTATTTATAAAAAATTTCAAAAAAAAAGTTTCATAAAAATTTCCTTAACAAAACGCTTCAAAATCAGATTTGATCCTCTAAATATGATAGTTTATTAATAATTGTTACAAAAATTATATATATGCAACTTTATTTGAGATGAGGAATCTATATAATTATTGCTGAATTACTATTATATTTGTTTTCATTACACATAAACCAATGCCTAATTAATATAAACGTATTTAATTTTAATTACTAATCTTGAAAATATATGTAATAGGTACCTATGTATTTTCATACATTAGAAATAATGCACATTAAGTGAACATTACAATTTTCCTTTACTGGTTTTAATATTCTGTGATTCAATATAAATCATTGAATACTCTTATACTAAATACTCATGTATTATGAGTTAAAACGTGTATTTGTTTATTTATTATTTTACTTTTTTAAAAGTGAATTTGATTTATTTAAATTATTATGTAAACTATACATGTTAATTCATGGATATTTTTAATTTTTTGTAGTCAACTGAGAGTTTAATAATAAAAACTTTTCTTTTTGTTTCTTATGTTCAGTTTTTAAATCGTTATATTTCTACACAAGATCATTAACTGTTTATAACTGTTTATAGTCCCTTAAATAATAATTAATAATTGATGTAAATACTGCAGTGGCTCTAGTTGTAATGAATCCACTGGTGTTTAATGTAGGCTTACATTTTACACTTACTAGTTGATCATAAACCTTGAGAGAGAGAAAATTTCAAAAAACTATTATTTTAACCTGTATATTTTGATAGTTTTTTCTGATTTTTTTTTCAAAAATTGACAAATTACCTCTTTAAAGTATGATGACCATAAATTTTGTACTGAAAAATGGGTTTGCAGTGAAAATTAGATCATGGTGTCAAGTCTTCAAGTCAATACAACCTAATAACACATAATACCGCCTAATGCCGACCACAAAATAAATAATTACAATAATAATAATTCTGTGTGCCTTTCTCTTGGGTATCTTTATAACATATTGACAATTTATATATCAATACCATGTGGGTACATAATATGGGTAATAAAATCGTTCTTATGTTACGGATTTATTTTTCATAAATACAATTCGATGCTGGTAACGAATCTAGAAGCTAGAGATGAAATTACATATAAAATGAAATAAGCCCAACTGCCAACTAGTGATTTTGTTGGGGGGATGCCCCCTTCAAGAACCCCTTAAAACGGTCTTGAGAAATAAAGCAAGTAAAAAAATTATTTACCAAAAACCAATAGGTACATAAAAATATAGGTATATATAACTAGTGGCGTAGCCAGGGGTTGTTTAATCCCCCTCAATCTCATTGATTTTTTTTCATACATTTTAACCTAATAAATATATTATAATTTATAATTTTTTAATTTGATTTTCAAATTTTTATTGTATATACACCAGGATTTATCCTAAGGATTTTTCTTAACTGCGCATTTATATGAAATTATTAGTTAATAAAGGGGAGATGCTATATGAGAAGTGAATGGGAAGGTTCCAAATATGTATGAATAGTCACTAAAATTCGAAAATATCAATAAAACGTAAATTTAAGTAAATTAATAATACTCGATTTTTAAAATAATATTTTCAAAATAATTTATAAAATATATTTTAAATAGTCTACAACACCAATGTACAATTTGACCGAAAAGCTAGACAAAACTATGGACTTTGTGCAGTCCCATTTTAATTTTGAATAAAATTTTTAATTCATCATTTTATTTATTAAGAATTGGTCGAGATAATTAAAAAAATTTTTACTACACAATCCTTTAAAAATGTGTGTTTAGTGTCTTCTTAATGTTAAAAGAAAATACCTCAATCAATCCCTAAAAGATAGGTTATCAAATTAAAACTTGTTTTTAAATATAGAATCTTTACATTCCAAAGTTCCCAAATTTTGTCTTTTTTTCAGTTCAGTTTAAATAAAAAATTATCGTAATTACACAGCATTAAAAAATTGTATGGATACGTTTGAAACATTCTTCTATTAACTGAATTTTTGTTTTTCTTTTGACCAGTATTTATTATATATACTAATAGTTATACCATTTTAGATTTTAAGCGGAGTAAGGAATCTATTGTTTTTTTAATGTTTATTTTTTTCCTTCATGTACAAATTTTCGACCAGAAAAAGTTGAGTAGTTTTAAAGTTTTTAATAGCAAATTGGATCTTTGAAGAGGTAATTTTTTTAATTTTCCAGTAGTTTTCTAAGTGTAAAAATATCTTTCTTTTTTAATAAAAATATTAAAAAATTTAAAAGAAATAACTAATGAATGGTCCAATAATAGTATGAGCATTGAGTAACAAACCTAACAAAAAATTTAAAAATGTATAGTTTAATTTATACTTAGATCCCCTTCCCCCCATTGAATAATCCTAGCTAAACGACTATAAGTTTAGTATATATATAGACACGATATCATAATATGACAATATATTACAATAAACATGATGTACTACCCTAAAATAAAAATGTCATATTCATTATAGATTTGAATATTAAGATATTCTTCATAAACAGGCCCATTAATAGATATTTTCCATCCTAAAGCAAAAATTTTAATGTCCTCTTTAAAAAGGAAATAAGCATAATAACAATTTTTAATACATTTTATTTTTTGTTATATTACAAAAATACGGTTATCGTCGTCCTTTTTCAATATTCATATTTTAATTTTGCACCCTAAAGCAGCACATGACTTGCTTGTACTCTAGCCTGTACATAATATAAATATTATGATATTGTATCTATGCATGAAATTACTACATTATTATGCTTTATTTTATACCTATGATAATCATAGGCGCAACTAGGAGGGTGCTTGGGGGAATTTCAATTTTAATTCAGCCCCATCATTCTATAATCTAAATAATATAATACTTATTGAATAGAAATTATATTTAATTTTACTAAAAAATGACCGTCGTATATAACTCATAAATATTTTTTTATATAATTATATACCTAATTCAAGGTTGTTTTTATTTAGAAGTAGTAAATAATAATAAAATAATTTATAATTAATCAAATTAAAAAGGTATTTTGTTTGCTTATAAATAAGACAAAATAACGTAACCTGGTTAATCGCAAAAACATGTCTTAAGGTGCCTTCACACTTCATCGTGTCGTCCATAATTTAAGATGTGATGTTAAAAATCTATTGATCTGATTGGCTGATCATGTTGGTTACATTTTTAATCGATCGTGGTATCAAATGTTACTGTAGAGTTGAAATTTTTTCAACTTTACCATCTTGCGATTTTAATGCTATACTATTATCACTGAATCGTGGTCCGAGTATATTGATATTATATTCTCTCTTTTTCCTCTTAGATCAAAATATAAATTTCAAAACTTGAGTACCTACTCACTGTTTGTGTTATTTTTAGTTTTTTCTGTAATACCTAGTGTTTTTTTTTGTTAATGTACCAATAATGTCTACATTTGTTCAAGTATGTATTATTTATAAATTACCTATATAGCTTCTCTACTTTATATAATATTTTGAGAGCAACCTAACTAATTATTTTTTACAGTATACGAGTTACATAGTTTGAAGGAAACGCTCATTTATTGAAAGTCCGAAATTACTTTACTCTAGTACTTCATTTGTTTACTTCTTCTATTTTTTCAATTCAAGCACTAATATAAACATAGTATATACTAATTACTCTTAATTCATAACGTAGTACAATTGTTTTAATTTGAATTAATATTTTGGATTCTGAACGTAGCTAATGAGCTAGTGGTTTTACAATGATGTTTATTGTTTTTCTGTAAATACTTTTTTTATTTTATTAAAGTACTTGTTTAAATAAACATATTAATTATTTTGTAAGATTTTTATTTAAATTATAAAATATTAATATGTACCTACTTACGATTTTATTATGTCTAGGGATCAATTTGTAAAAATTGCAAAATATTTATAATACAAAATAAAACGCACATATGCCAATCTTTACAATCAAGTATGTTATATTAGTGTTTGGATAATTAACCTGTTGTATACTGATTTAATTTAATATTATTTATTACAACAGCTGTACCAAGTAATTCTGAATACAAATATTGTGATGATGATCGGATAAATGAATTAACAAAAAAAGATTATATACTTTTAATAGAGTATATAAAACCCTGTCGGTCTATTTGGGAACACAAAATCAGTTTAAGTGAGTGGTCAAACACGATCAACAGTTATGGAACCACATATTTGTACTGTTTGAAGGTATATTAACCAAATTAATGGCAATACACTGGATTGAATGTGACAAAATATTCTCTTTTTTAGGAAAATATTCTATAGATATATTGAAAAAAAGTTGGTCATATCCAAGACAAAAATACACGAAGCAAAAAAAAAAAATTAAATCTAGTGGTAGTGAAGGAGGGATACTCAAAGAATGGATTCGCCAGAAACATTTGACATTTTTGGATAGTGTGTTGAAAATTAATAAACCATATGTAAAATGTACAATCATAATTTACTTATTTTTAATATGTTGTGTTTTCAATTATAGTACTTCTAGCAATCTTGATAATGATGCCAGTAACTCATCAACAAACAGCATTGAATAAATTCCAAAGCTTAGAAAAAGTGAGTGCTATAAAAAAAATAACAGTAGGTATTGCCTACTGTGTATTATGATCATGGATAAGTATATCTTAATCTATGGTCATGAATTTCCTGTATGCAAGATAATCTATTAATTTAATTATTCAACTCTAGTACTTCGAGTTAAACCAATCAAATTTTTTAATAAAAAATTATGTAACCTTAGATAGTTTCCTAAAATGTATTGCCAATGTATTGAAATAATACATTTTGAAGAGAGAAAATGTTTATTTTATCTACCCATAAATTATTGAAAATATTTAAACTTCACACAATTATTATTAAAATTCATTCATATTTTAAAATAGTTTAATACTAGTTTTAGCTTAAAAAATAGTTAAATAAAGTAGTTAACTTGCCCAGTCTTGAACTCATTTTATGTAATTTTGTAATATAAAATATTTTAATCATTATAGATGAAAGTCCAATCATTCAAGAACTTTTAAAAGAATTAAAATAATGTAAACCTATACAACCTACACCTATACAACCTATACAAAAAATTATTCAAAAGATAATAACTATCATTTTCTGAAATATTTAAATAGCCGAATGAAAGGCTTACCACAAAATGTAATACATGACCTACAAGATGAGTTCATATCAGCACACAGATATGAAATATATATCAGATGATGGATTATTTAAACATTAAACACATAAATAATTTCACCATAAATACACATTTTTAACTCGTAATACATGAGTATTTAATGTATGAGTAGTAAATGATTTATATTGAATCACAGAATATTAAAACCAGTAAAGACAAATTATAATGTTCACTTAATGTGCATTATTTCTAATGTATGAAAAAACATAGGTACCTATTACATATATTTTCAAGAACAGTAATTAAGATTAAATACGTTTATATTAATTAGGTATTAGTTTATGTGTAATGAAAACAAATATAATAGTAATTCAGCAATAATTATACAGATTACTCTTTTCAAACAAAGTCGTATATATTTAATTTTTGTAACAATTATTATACTAATTATTAACAACTATCTTATAAACTAAAATATATTTAGGGGACGCCACACATCTGATTTTTAAGGGTTATGTGAAGGAAATTGTTATGAAACATTAAGAAAAATAAAAATCAAACAAATTAAAAATATTGAAATATATTTTTAAAGTAATTTAATAATAGACTTGTGTCAGTACTATTTTTATTGTTATGTAATCACGATATTTACTCAAAAACGAAATTCAAACGCTGTGTAGCTTTAAAAGAAGGTAGAAACATAATTTTACCACTCTATGAAAGTTGAAAAGTTGAACTGTGTTTTGAGAGCTAATTTCTAAAAATTGTATTAATAAATTAAAATATAGCATAGCAAAAATATATTTGTTAAATATTCAATTGTATATAATAAAAAATGTTTATATATTAGAAACATTCTACATAGAAGTTTTTCATTCTTAACTTCAGAGAGTATTAAAGTGTATAAATAACTTAATAATAAATAAAAATAATAATAATAAATAAATTAATGCATTTTTCAGAGAAATACATTTTATTAATTAATATTCACATGACATTAAAATATTTAATTTAAATATAAATCCAAAATGTCAATGGTATTATATTATACCATAATATAATTATAGTACCTATCCATAGTATATCTTAATATTATAAGTAAATAGGTTTAAAAAAGCTAGTTATATTTTGCAGATATAAATTTATTTCTTTTCTTTGGTTAATGAACGTTACTAATTAACTCCTGCAATCAAAACAATAAATTGTTTTAAAAAATTGTATATATTAAAATTTAGAATTTATTCAAATTACCTCAAAACGTTTAAGGGAATTAAGTAGGTCGTGATCCAATGGTTGGACAAATTCTTCATTCTCTTCATCTGTCGTCACAAATCTTACAATTTTTTCGGCTTTACAGTTAAT
>JAIPRL010005349.1:0-32645 GCA_025469235.1 Pemphigus obesinymphae | reverse complement strand
AATATTTATTGGAATCCTCAAAAAAAAAAACAAATATTTTGAACCTGATACTTAAAAATGAACCCCAAAAATTGAATCTGAAACCCATTAACCGGAAATAATTTAACCCGAAACCCGTCAACTGAAAAAAATTTTAACCAGTTTTAAACCCGAAAACAGTAACCCGGAAAAAATTTAACACATTTTAAACCCGAAACCCGTAACCCAAAAAAAATATTAAATGTTTTTCAACACCGAACCCGGAACCCGGAAAAAATTAAAACCGTTTTTTAACCACGTATCAGAAACCCGGAAAAATTTTAACCGGTTTAAATCCGTAACCTGAAACCCGAAAAATGTTAACCCGTTTTGACTCCCTGCTTTTAACATACATATTTGTAAAAGTTAAATTTTGTAAATAGTATTAATGATTGAATCTTCTTTTTTTTTTTTTTTTCTTTGGACTTGTCCCGTATTAAATATATAATAGTTAATATCATACATAAAATTATTAAAACATCATAGAACTAAAAATTATTTTCGAGCTACTCTTCTTATTTGATTATAAAAGTAAAACGCTTGCCGTAGGTATACAGGTTGTGTGCATGCTATAGTCATTCGTCGATCAAAATTAATTTTCGGTTTCGTGCAACTTTTCACATTCCTCCCTCAATTTTATTTTTTATACATATAGGAAATAACTACTTGGGAAATGGAAAAATTATTTCTTTAGAGTAACTATATGAGATTATCTATCAGGACAATTAGCTCTACCCGAAATTCAAAATACATAAAATATATACTATACATAATATGTACAACCAATAATTATATTCCTCACTTTGTATACATTCAAAAACTACAATTAATTGAGGATGAACTATGAAATTTATAGAAGTAGACATTTTTTAGTAATAATTAAAGATATTCTGATCTTCCATGTTTGAATATCGGTTATACAAATTAAATAAAGACATTTTCAAATTTATAAAATTAAAGTCATGCCAAACGTGACACTTAGAAAAAAAAAAAAATTGGGTCGACGGAACGCTTGATTCACATACGGGACGTATGGGATGGCTACCGTACAATTAGGTTGTAAATAAATATCATATATGTTATAATAGCACAAAATAGTACATAATCATACAGTATCATTCATCGACAACATTTTAACATAATATATAATATAAGTATGTAAATATATATGTTATTATTTATAATAATTTAACTATACGTAATTAAATAATTAATGTACTTAAATTTATAAGAAATTACCAAATTGTATATATTATCTATGTAAAAATTTCGTAAATCCCAACCTTCAACACAATAAACTTTCAACTTACAGGAGATAGGTAAATCAAAACTGTATTTGTTATATTGTCATTAAAATCGTAAGCATTTTTTTTCGGGATTTCATATAAATAGAAAAAATTTTTTTAAAAAATATCTCATAACTCGTGTGGAACACAGAATAATTATTATAACAGTGAAAAAATATGTATAACCATTTCATAACAAATACTTATATTAATTATTTACATAAATTAATAATTGTTGCAAAAACTAAATTTTACAATGTCATATTGATTGTTTTTCAATATAGTATTTGGGATAGTAGTTTTCCCTGTATTTAAGGACTGCGTCTCGTTGTCCCGAAAAATTTCAAGCTTTATTTGTCCCACTTTTGAAAGTAGGGTCCCGTTTTTTTTTTTTTTTTGTCGAGGAAAGATTACGAATGAACTTTTGTTTTATTGCTTATTCTTGCTTATTACTTTTTCAAAGTGATTTATGAAAATATTGACAGAAAATGTTTAAGATTAATTTTTTTTTTTTATTGTTCTCCCGTTTATTTTAGTTTTCAAAATATGCGGCCATCCTATTTATAATATGGTCCATTTTAAAAGTTTCATTATGGAGTATTGAATGACAAATTAAATTATAGATGGTACTTATACTTAAAAAGGTATTTTTTTTTTTTTAATTTTCATTAGTTTTTAAAAGAAACATAGATAGTGATTTTTTTAGTAAATTTATTAAAATGTTGAATTTTAAGATACTTTTTTGTATAAATGTACACAATGTACATAATATTATTATATTTATTAATTTTATAATAAATATTTTTAAAATTTCATAAGTATTGTAATAGCTTTTTTTACGGTATAAATTTATAATAATTAATGTTTTGTATAAACTATACATATTATTATCTTTAGGTTGATAAATATTGACATTCGTTTGTATACTTAAGTCATACAAATAGATACACGTGTTTTTAAACGGTCGCGGCATATAGTATCTATTAATTATATCTAATATCCGAAATGCATAAAAATGAAATTTATCAAAATATTTTCAATCATATTAAAAAAAAAAAGCTTACATTTTAATATTAATGGTAAACGAAATATTCTAATAATTTCCAAATTTCGACGGTGTCCTAGTAATCCAAAAAGCGTATTGATGTTTAATTGAATTCAACAACAACGCGAATAATAACACACTATTACAATGGTTGAGAATAAGATTAATGTTATTGTGTTGTATGCACCGCTTACGAAAATCATTTTATTCGGTGTGCCTATACGAGTATATATTCTATAATCATTGTAAATTGTTAATTATATTGATGCATTCGTACAATAATAGATCGCGTACTCAATCACAAACAGACTAAATATCAATTTCTAAAATGTCCAGACTACCTATATCGATTAATTATATTTTAACTGGGTCATATGATAAAATTTTAATCGTCTGATATATTCCGATCTTATTAACTATTGCTTATTTCCCATCGTCATTGGCCGACCACAACGATGTATTCTATATAGAAAATATGATTTGACATCTCTTTGATATTTAGCGCAGAGGTTTTTTTATTTTTTTATTTTTTTTTTTATAGAATATACAGAGTCGTTTTCACGAAATAAATACGTTATAGGCGATATATTCACGAAATTAAAAATTAATTGGTGTCCGCTTCCATCGATTTACTCCACAGCGGTTCATATTATAATATTGAACAATAGGTTTCCAAATAGTTCAATTTCAAATTGTCGTTAAATTGTGCATATGACGCTCAGCATGATACACAACAATTGAGATTTAACAGGAAAAAAAAAAATAACATAACATTAAAGCAAGTGAGAATAGCCAACAAGTTCAAAGTCAAAGTCAAAGTTCAAGTCAAACATTTTTGAATTCATTAAACTAAAATCAAATTTATAACTATTAATATTCAGACAGGGTGCTAGATTATGTTGTTAGCTAGCATTTGTTTTTTTTTTTCATTTTATTCTACGATATTTTCAAGTTATAGTCACAACTATCGTGATTACACAACAATAAAAAATGTTGTTGATACGAGTCTATTTTTAAAATATATTTAAATATTTTTAAATTGTTGGATTTTCTTTTTTCAAAAAATGTCATAAAAATTACCTATACAATTCCTTAAAAGCCGGGTGTATGGCGTTTTCTAAATAGATACTATGACATAGAGCAACATACACCAAGCTGGCTACTTAATACTCAAAAGTTTCTCTAATCATTTAACTGCTTAAATATAGCAATTTTCGAAAATGCGTTGGGTGATCACTGCCCTAAAAGCACAGGGTGTCCCAGAGGATACCTACAGGAATCTTCAGTGAGAGCGTAAGGACTTCCTGTACCTACTGTCCCTCTAGTATTTCAATACGCACGTCACAAGGACATCTATTTAGGAGTCCAGGAGAGGACACTAACTGGCCCATTTGAGCGTTAATTTTATTTTATTATATTTACGACTTAAAAAAAAAGTCAATCCCACGAGTGAGGCTTCTGAGAGGATACATGACGTAAGATTTTCAAGGTTTTTTTTTTTTTTTTGCTTACGATTTTGCAACAAAATTCCGGCCATTTGATTCGAACGTCCGATACCATCACTTACTTGACAATTTTTGCACTCACGTTTAACCGACCGAGCCACGCTCCAGTTGTATAAACGTAATCTGAATTTTGGGTACATAAATGCTCGAGTAATATATATGATTACAGGCACGGCAAAGGAAGGGACATTTTTTGAATCGCCGCCGAGCATTCAATAACAGCCAGAACGGGCGTAGACCGGTTGCAAATAAGTTAGGTATATGTAACATACTAAAAACACATTTTCGGGTAGTACAAAATGGACATTTGAATTGCATATAAGTCTTGGAAATGTGGACCAAATGTCTCGTGGTGTCGATTAGCCCTTTTTTACTTAAAGACACTATCCATTGGGTGGGCCAATGGACTGACTTTTAGTATGTTATATACTGGAGTGTATAACACACGTTGACATCGGTCCGAGTCCGGTCTTATACTATTACATTTTCACTGATAATACTCGAAAATTACACCTCCTTGGCCGTGCCTATATTATTACAGGATACCTTTTAATTGCAGGCAATTAAAACATTTTTTCACCAACATTTTTAGTACATTTCAAATATTTTTACAAAATATTACATTTTACAATTTTTTTTTTTTTTTTTTTTTTTTTTATTACGAAAAAAGTATTTGGATATTATATATTTCTTTTTCAAACAAATTAATTAATTAAATTATAATTAAGAAATGGCTGTTTTATATCCTAATAATTATATATTTTTTCTCGACAAGAGGTGAATGATCGCGAGCGTGCGGAACAGTGGCTCGCCGTGTGGGCAAACATATATTATCTGTAGTTGCAGAGTAGGTGTTAGGTTAGATCGGGAGCCGGTGACGTATATTAGCAGATTCATTGACCATATATTTTTGCTCTTCCGATCTACTCGTGTGTTTTTAAACACATAAAAAAATAAAACCAATAAACCCTGTTGGGTGGTAGTAATATCTTTTCCGGGCTAAACAATTTAATATATTCATTTAATTATAATAGGCCCTTCGATGATTGAATGATATTTTTAAAACCATCAGAAATCCAATAGTGAACACTATAAATATATAGTATATAATATATAATTATATTTAAAACAGTAACACTAACGTGCTGAATAATAAAAACATGGTATAATAAATGTATTATAATGAAATGATTATTATAATCATAATATTATTTGTTACAAAATAAAATTAAAACTCGTCGATTATTATAAATATATTATAGTGGGTATAGAGACTGTAAAAGAAAAAAAGAATGTCAAAGATTTCGGTTATATACCGAATAATGAAAAACAATATTTTCTTTCACTACCTACATAATATGAACTTAACCCTCTAACTGCACGTAAATTGTGCCCCGACACACAACTCCATACGAGCATTGCATCCTGACGTGTAGAAATATTATTTTCTTTCTCGTTTTATAAGAACCTTGCTCTTAGGTCTGATTAGTTTAAAAAAATGTTTTCAATCGTAACTCGGAAGTTTAAAAAACGTGTTGACGTAATATAGTCATTAATTCATAGGTATAAATTGGATAAAAACGATATATTAAAAGGTGTATATTATGTAAATGAATATATAAACATATCACTAATATGAAAAAAAATCAATATGAAATGTATAGTTAATAATAATTGTGCCGACGCTTATTATAATATATTTTGTTATTGCGTTTGTATTGTTTGTTATATAATGTTTATAAAACCTTATGTGAACGCTCTGTAACTGATATTCGATTTTATAGATTTTGAACGTTGCACTTGCAAAAAAAATAAATAATTACGAAAAATACGTGTAAATAAATTACGGTTTTCGATTTACATTTAAAGCATATATTATCCATAAAATATACTGCGTTACTAATATGGTTTTTGCGGCCGACTATGTATATAGTATAGGTACCTAAACGTTTGTGTCAATCGCAGTGTGGATTTACGTCGATTTATAAAGGTCCCGGGGATTAATGTCGGCCGATTTGATACGTATTTATGTACATAAATAGGTTATTTGGACATTATTTGTCAAAGTAAGTGTGTGATGTATACTCATGTCAAATGTAGCATTGAGCATTCGTGTCCGTATACACTTTAAACTCGACGTGTAATATCAGTTTACCTCGTATTTTTTTTATGTATTAAGGAAAAGTTCAAGTTAGATTAGGTTAAAATATTTTAGATCAATTGGCGAGATGTATTACGATGTTCAATTATTCTACATCTCACTCCGTAATCTATGGGACGTGTTAATGTTGTTACAGGCAATGCCGAGCATTAACGATAGTTAACAGTCAAGTTGATTTTAATTTTCAATTTATCTTTTTGTATTCGATTTTTGTTAGCTTATAATTTATTGACTTAACCTATTTTTTGTTGTATTAATAACGAGTTACTTTTAATTAAAACTCGGTTAAGTTCATTTTGAAATTATTGATATATTTCGATTTCATATTGTGTCAAAACTGTCAAAATGGTTGAATGAAAATTGTTTTTGTCATTTCTGATAATTATTATATTATAAGAATTATTTATTTTCCGAAAATATAAATAAAAACAAGAGTAGCCGCATATATTATATAATAATCTCTCCAAAAAAAAAATTTAGGGATATATTGAATTTTCCACCAATAAACAATATTTAGGTAAGTACTAATTTGGAATGAGCAACTTCAATTTGTTAGAATGTTGAAGAAAATAGTAGGTAGGTACCTATATTAATCAAACATTTTTATATAATAATAATTATTAAGTATAAATACATTATAGTATTTTCAAAAATATTATGTTTATAATTTAAAAAAAAATTTAAATGCTTAAAGTTATAACAGTATTAATAACCATTAAAACCCATTAATAGTTGCTCAACATTGGTTATAGGTATACTTGCTATATTATGTTATACTGTAGGGATACCATTAATCTCGGTTACCGGTAATCGATATTAAATACATTGTAGAATTATTTTGTAAATCTCGGATGGAACATTAAAAAATACTAGTTTCTTAAAATTTTTCAAGTCTTTGAATATACCTAATATATTATATTAGTTAAAATTAAAAATTCGTTAATAATGAATACCAATTTTTCGATTTTATCAGTATAGGTATAATTATTGTATGGTAATATAATTATATTTGTTCGGTTATGTAGGTAATTATGAAAATTCAATTATTGATTCGAATACAATCAGTGAGTACAGTGATTCAAAAATAAGTAGAAGGATATCAGAGAATTATTGAAAAAAAATTTCATAGTCAATTAACTGGCATGAAATTAAAATTAATATCATCCCAACAAAATATTGTTATTGTCACAAAATATTATGTATGTATTGTTACACTAAATAAAATTAAAAATTTTAACCTAATTTGTAAATTATGTTATATATATTTTTAATAGATTTTTTTTAAAATTTGAGACAATTTTAGATAATTAGTTGTATGGAAAAAGTCAGGACACTTAGACCACTATACAAGGTCTAAGTAAAAATTATTTGTGACTAGTAAGGCTTGTACACTACTATTTACTACAATTAAATTATTCTTTCTCCTTCTTCTTCTTCTTCTTCTTCTCCTCCTTCTCCTTCTTCTTATTCTTCGCCTTCGCATTTGTTTTTTCTTCCAACTTTTAAAGTTCAGTTACCCTAGTTCTGTACTTTAGAAGCGTAATGACGAGGTGATTAGGGTGCGAAATCTCCCCCATGGCTCTTTTAGATTTTGAGCGGAACGAGGGAGCTAGTGGTTTTACAATGATATTTATTTATTTTTTTTGTGTGTGTACATTTCGACAGAAGACATGAACCACCCGATTATCCGGTAGAAAATTTTATCCAGTGTGTACTTTAAAGAAGCCATTTTTGGTCATTTTCGATAAACTCTGTAGAAAAAACTACTGAAAAATGACGTAAAAACGGCCAAATACGATTTCGTTAAATCGGGATTTATATACCAATATTGGAACAAGTCTAGTTTACCACCCCAGTCACGAATTTCAATTTTTTTTTTTTTTTTTTTTTTAATCGATAGTATTTTAAGTACTGATTCCAAATATGTAAAAATAAAATTGCGGAAACCAATGGTCAAAAAGTTATAGCAATTTTAAATAATTTATGTACTATCAAAAACGACATATTTTACGTTGCATGTTTTGATGAGTTAGCCGATATACCTACACATTATTATATATTCACTGTTTTTTATTTTTTGAAATTCATGTAAAATTGTGTGTTTCAAAGCTTAGTGAAGTTCGGTTTCGGCACAAATACTTAATTTTTAGTTTTTTTTTCTTTTAATATACTTGTGACCTATAACCTAACGGATGAACTCTCGCTACGCGAGAATGCCCGCTCCCTACGTCTGCCCGCTCCGGTCGCCACACTCGAGGTCCTACCCGAATCCGTTTGAAAATTTTGAAAAATCGGGATTTTCTCAAACACAACATTATTGCAGATTTGTTATCAGCATTAAAAGTACAATAGATAAAAAAAAAAAAAAGATTTCGAGAATTTGTTAAAAACAACACTTTTTACACCAAATCACAACGTAAAATATGTCATTTTTGATAGTACAAAAATTATTTAAAATTGCTATAACTTATTAACCATTGGTTTCCGCAATTTTATTTTTACTACATATTTAGAATCAGTACTTAAAATACTATCGATTAAAAAAAAAAAAAAAATCGAAATTCGTGACTGGGTTGGTAAACTATACTTAAGCCCCAATATTACCACCGAAGCTCTACTCAAAATCGTTTTATCGAAAGCAATGATTTATCATTGATTTTAAATATAATATATTCATTTAAGAGTATCCTTATCCATAATAAGCGAAATGCTTTCACCCCTATACTGACGCCTAATAAGCCAAGTGCACTTTTTTTTCTATAGATTTCATTATAAATAAAATAATATTATTTTGTTTTAATTTTTTTATAATATAACATAATAATATTTTTTATAATAAAACTCTTTAATTATAGATTAATTTTACTAGATTCCTAAGTATGATGAACGCAGAAAAAAATACAGCAAACGAACAATTATCGGGTTATATTAAATTCATAGGTAGTCAAATTTACACACAAATTACTTTTTTTTGTTTTATAGCGATTTATCAAATTTTGGGAAAATATCCCCCCTTATTTTAAAACTTGAGCATGCCACCACTGCACCAATTAACTCGATCTCCCGCATCCCTGCTTTCACTTACAGTTTACACCAACCAACTTCTTATCACTCCGGTTTACACCTCATTTTTTATTCAACATAACATTTATTTTACCAACCTTACCATATCTCTGCTTTCTTTTCGCCTTAAAACAAATCCAAGTTAATCTCTTACATTCTTTTATTTAGACGGGGACCCACCACTTTTTCGGCCATTCTCTTTCCTTCTTTCCTACAACATGCATTCCGTTTACTAATCTTACTGCCTGTGTTTCGAACTCTTCTTAATACATGCTCCTCGGTCAATCTCAAAATATTCTCATTCATATTATTGTCTATCGAAATACTCGTGTTTAACCCATATGATGTTATGCATTATATAACGCAATAACTGCTATCGTAAAGAATCTCCGGAAATCCGTTCGACAAGTAAAGTCAAATAGGTACTATGCGGTCTGCCATTGACCGCAGTCATAACATTATGCTATATAATAATTTCATAACCTTGCAGTCTACTCGAACGGTCATTTCTGTACACGTTGTGTGTACTGCAGCTGTTTGTAGAGTAGGTACCAGCTGGTATATACCATTGAGTAATCATCGTGTCGGGTCGTCGTCCGATCTGCTTTTTACAAGACTGAACGTGTTTTTCCTCGTGGTTTCATTTCGGGTATATATATATATATATATATATATATATTAGGCGCTTTTGGTATATATTTAATATGCGCATATATTAAGTTTTTAATTACGGCTGTCGTTAATTATTAATGGAGTATTATTCGCGTCAAAATGTGGTTTCATTTTTCTTCTCAATTACGATAAAATATTTATTTTAACAAATATCGCGGATATATTATAGTCCAATTGCAATACAATGATAAAACGGTAGATAAATAGATTCATATATACAAATATCAAAATATAAATCATAAAGTGCGCGTGCATTCGAATAATATACATACAACGATTTCTATATTACTATACCGTTTCTCAATAATGTGTTAATTGAGGGAAAAAAACATATATTTAGATGATATACAAAAGAAATCACGTTCTCTGTAACAAACGAAAGACTTTATTTTGAATAGCTTCAATTATATTAATGATATAAATGCTCGTATAGTATCGGTAGTATCCTATACAATCGTTGCACGTTCTAACGGAAACCGGATAAGAGAATATATACAGTCATTTTAAATTAAAAGAAACATTAAAACTAGAGCGATTACGCACGACTAGGCCAAACATGAAAAGCGCTTTATTTTTAAAATGATTAATATAACAATTATAAATTAAAGTTTAGAATAAAAAAAAAAAAAAAAACACCAAGATCTTCACCAAAAAGCCGCAAAGTAGAATAAGTGAAGGATAAATATGCGTATATATATATATATATATAAAGGGTATTCTATATTTTACTTATACTTGGACAAATTATGTCTCTTAAAGAATTCTTAAAAATAACCTATTGATTTTCCAATAATAATAATAATAATATTAATAAAATGTATAATAATATATTCGTGTATTATCACTTTATAAACCAAACTAAACTTAATACAAGTGATTTTCGATTAATATTACAATGCTTTTTCTCTCTTTTGACCGCACAGTTCGTAATAAATGTGATTCGATATGTGATATTATCTTTATTCGTTTTACGATATTATCATTAATATACGTTCGCATATATATATTATATAGTATAGAATTATTTTAAATACATATTGTATAATAACGTTTACACCTGATTTATGTCAGATCATATGTCATATAATGTGTATTTTAAACGTAAATATTTACAGTGATTTAAATGGACAAATAGTATGATAATAATACACCTACAGTTTATTTGATTATTTGATAGAAAATAGTGATAAAGTGATATTTCTCTCGAAAAATAAATACTAACTACGCATTGGAAATAATCTCAAATTGAGACATTATTATATTTCTCGACCGAATGAAATTTAACTTTTGATAATGAATTTATACGTTTATTCGGTCCTCCAGTGTTCACGTGCTCATACCCAGTGCTACATATTCATTATTTTGGGCGGCAGTCACTGCAGGGCGCTAATAATGACTGAACTGGCTTGACTGTAATGTTAGCGATAGCTTTCAAAAAAAAAGTCAATGATTTTCATTTTTTGCTCATCAATGAGTCATCATAATATTAGTAAAAATATATCGACTAAGCTGTGTGAAAAGTTTATGATTAAAAAAATAAAAATAAATAAATCATCTACTTACGTGTGCTTAGGGGTGTCAAACAGTATTATAGCCTAAGGGTGTAAGTTTTCTAAATAAGACCTTGCTTATATCGTATACATATTATCTTATATATAAAATGCTAACTTTTCTTGGCCGTTTTTTCCATAAACTTCTTATACTTTTATTTAATTCCCCGGCCAGTTTCCGCCACCGCTCGACGCGTATTCCTATTTACCGTTACCGTTTTCGAACTATTCTCCGGCCGTTTTGACATTTTCGCACTTTTCGTTCATCCGCGTTTTCGGGAAGAAAAAACGAGATTCTCAACTCGCCGATTTCCGTTATCACTCGACGCTCGCCCGCGTCGCCGTATTATCGCCCCCTAATTTCCGAAATCGGCTTTAGCGACCTTTGTAGGCCTTTTTCGACACCGCGCACATCGGATTCACATTTTCTGGACGTTTTAACGTCCGATCGAACGACAACGTTTCATCGTCTACCGATCGTCGCCGTCCGACCGGGGACGTTCGTTCCAAATATGTGCATAAACTACCTGTCGACATGCATTAAGCTAGCTGTTGTCTTCCGTTGTCTGAATTGTTTAAACACGAGAAATTTCGACCGCTCTATCATTGATTCTGTAGCTTAATTGGAGCGGGAATGAACTTTCGATACGGGCACGATAAATAATCTCTTATCATTATGACTTTTATTATTTAATATTTCTTATTATTTATTTATTTATTTTTTTTTTTTTTTTCGTTTATTTGAATTAAATTTTTGTATCTACCTATTTTATTTATTTAAATTATGCGTTATATAATAACCTGTTCCATATTTAATTAGTGTTTAAGTCTAACTTACTGATTCGCCTAGTGGATAGGTAGTATACCTCAGTACCTATACACTATAGTTTTCATATTTCATGGTAATATATTAAAAATCGTACAACTTCCGTAGTATTTTTCACAATTCGAATTAAATTGATATTTTATCATATATTATAATAGGTATGACGTTATAAGATATATCGACCTGACGACAATGGTTATATAAACATTCGAGACCGAAAACGATATTATTTTATGTCCGTATATTATATTTGATGGTACAGATTTCTTAAAATTTTTTTTTCAAATTTATAGTGAGGTTGTGTAAAACCCGTTATACTCAGGCGAGAACCGAGCGTAGCAAGGTTCGAGTTCGTATAAAAATCCAAGAATTGTATGTTCGATCCATTTTCGAATTACTTATTTTGTCGACCTATTCGTCGGAAACATTTTAGGATTGTACGACTACCTATCTTCTAGAAAGCAAACGCCGGTTTTCGCTATAGGCGGAATATTTTTAAAATTAATTAATTAACAATATTGTTTTCGATAAAATACATAAACCGAGATACACGAATTGCACCGAAAAGTAATTCTACTAATGAGATGTTGTACTCAATAAAAGTTAAACTGCTTACAAGGTGTCACACTCAAACGGAGTTTCAAATTCAAGAGTCCGCACTCAAAAGGTGTTGAACTTACAAAATATAGTCTCACATAATTACATAGAACTTATATACAAGGGCGTCCGCAGAGGGTGCCGGGGGGGGGAGCCATGGCCCCCCTCTATTTTAAGTTAATATTAATTTTTTTATCACTTTTAAAAAAAAAATAAAAATAGTATGTGCTGTATTATTAGAGAATATACGTATTATCATTGAACATAATATTATTATATAAGCATGAAGGCTAATATAAAACTAATATAAAAATTGATATAAGTATTATATTTTGTATTAAATGCCGTGTGATATATGAATTTGATTTATTTGAACTAAAAAAGTGCCTTAAAAAAAGCGCCCGCTCATAACCCGAGTGTTATCACCTATAATCTTCTCTATATCATGGAGGTATAGTTTATATCCCTCCATGCGATAACATAAACCTCATCTAATCAGAAAATGTGTTTCATGTTTTGTGTTTCCTATGCTATTTTAGCATATTTATTAGTATTATAATTTTTACTTTTTTTGTATTTGTATTTGGATTTTGTAACGGATTTACCTAAGCAAAAATCTACTTTTATGGATAATTTTGTTATTGAAAAATTAAAAAGTAATGGTAACAAAAACACTGATGATACTTCAGGTTCTTCTAATTCAACAGCTGAAATTACAAATAAGGCCAAATTGAACCATCACAGGTATGAATTATTATTATTTATTAAAATAAGTATACTATTACTAGTATCATCGATATACTATATAGAGTATAGAGTAGAGATAGTTTCCTTTTTTGTTGCAGGGTATAATTAACCAACCAAACTACAGTTATGATATTGGTCTTTTTCATGGTTCTTGAATTTAACCAACAGCTTTATTTAAAATTATTTAATGTCTATATTACTTCAATCGCATATACTTACTGCAAATATACAGATATTTGATATAAATCATTTTATTTTATTTCAGTATGTATTGAACGTTCAATGAAAGTATGGTAATCTAGATAAAATTATGTTGTTTTTTTTTTTACATCAATTTTAGGTAAGTATTAAATTCTTTAAAGGTAGTTTTTGACTTTGGGCCCCCCACCCCCGGTTTATATTTCTGCGGGCGCCCTTGCTTATATATATATTCCATTATATAGGAATATTATTGTTCAATCAATTGTTGAATTACCGTACATTATTTGATTGGACGTTTCACTCATCATAATCACACGCTATATTCTATTACATAAATATCCCATATTGGTCGAATGAACGAGAAATGTATATATTCGTACGATTACATTGTGCCTGCTGTCGGCCTACTTTGTATTCCATGTTTATAATTGCCTTTTCTATTATATATAACTTTACGTCTCCATATATCGTATAGACGATATGAACGCATAACGTATCCATACGGATTTCGACCGAACAACTCGGCTTATCGTTACAAAACTTTTACGATCTTCTTTCTACCGTACACTATATATATATATACAAGCGATTCTTTTCCGTTTTCAATAAAGTAAGTTTGTTCGTAATTCTAACGTTTTCGTTCACTTCTTTTGATATTCATATGGGCAATAGGCATATATCGGCCCTTTGTGCTCGCTAAAAGTCCAACTACCCGTCTCTCTTCTGGAACACAATGGGAGAAAAAAACTTAAATGAAAATCAACTTGATTCGACTATAAAAGCTTAATTTCCTGTTGAGACGAAATAGCAAAATAAAAATAAAAAACAAAAACAAAAATTGGTTACTATATATATGGTTACGTATAAAATGGCACGTGGTTGACCCAAATTTAATTATTTAAACTTAAAACAATTTAATTTTACTATTTATAATTTGTCTATAGTTAGGTACCACTTGCCAAAACTATTAAATCAAGTCAAAATATTAATAATGTTTTTAGATTAGGTAAGTGTAATACGGAGTTCGGGAAAAGGGATCCGTTTTATATTAGCATTAGCATGTGTAACCATTTTGGTATGCGCATCAATACTTTTAATAATTGTAATAATTACAAAAATAGTATTATTAATAAGGTTAATTTTTTATTGTAAAACTATATTTCTCGTATAATGTCTTAAAACTTTTGTTTTGTGTGTCTTATTTATAAGTATATATTTTGCTTACTTTATATCACGTATAATGTTTCACATTTATATTTTAATTTTTCTGCATATATAATGTATATATTTTTATTTCTTAATATTTATAATTTAATAGGTTAGGTTTAGAACTCTATTTTTCCACTACAAGATTACTTTTTGGAGACATAATTTCATATAAAAATATTGTACTTATATATATATATATATTTGAGAAATGTGAAATATATTTATATATTTATTATTATTAAGTTAATCAATTATACCTGATACATATTATGTGTATACTTATTACGTGGGGTTTTTTCAATTCGTTTTTCCATTCTGCAACAATATATCTTAGCATAATACATTATGTAATACAATCATTTTTTATTAGAATCATATAAATCGTAAGCCTTGAGTATTTATACATATATGCAAGGCTGGGCAAGTTAACGATATTTTTTAACTCGTTAAGTCAATTGAAAATAATATAAGCTAAGTTAAGTTAAAAGTTACTCGTATATTTTTATTATTGACTTTTAACGTTAAAAGTTAACTTTGAAAAAAAAGAAACTTGGTTAAAAGTTAAAATTCCCTGATTAGGAAAAAAGTCGATATACCTATTATATCGTAAAAAAGGATGGTTATTCTTTACGCTCAAAAAAACTACTCGGGACTTCTTCTGTCTGAAAAAGTGTATGCATGTAAAAATAAAAATACAACACGTCATTTTAAAACCCATGCATAAATAAGAAATCAGAAAATAACTTCTAACTGCCAGGATATCTACATTATTGTTTGATTCACACTATAATGTAGTGTAAAATAAGCAGTACCTACTACTTCACTATAAATTTTCTATACTGGATGGACATAAATACTAACCTCCATGTATAGTTAAAAAGAGCGGGCTCAGCCCAATATTCGTGAACGGCCAACGTCGCGGCGTGTGCGTGAGCGGTAGGTACATCGATTATTAACGAACACGCTATTCTAGGTACTTACTATAAGTACCAAAAAGTACAATCCCATTCAAAAATTTGCATTGTTCTTGGAGCAAAATTTAACTTGATTTAGATACTTTTGTATAATGTTAACTCGAAGTTAACACGTTAATTTTAATAAAAAAAAAAGTAACTTATTAAGTTAAAAAAGTTAATCTGAAAAAAAAAGTAATCCGTTACGTAACTTAATTAAAATTAACTTAACTTTTTAACTTAATTTTAACTTTTAACTCGTTAATGCCCAGCCTTGCATATATTTATATAAAAAATTGTTATAACAATTATAATAAATTAATAAGAAATTGCAATGAATATATAGGTGCAATAGTGCAATACCTACTGTAGATTTACCACCATTTGATAAACAAATATAAATATATTATATTGATTGTGTATGTATTCGATTGACAATAAATCATGCTGCGATATAATATTTGATTATTAAATCGGATATAACAACTAATCTCATATTTATTAATCATAGATACCTAATTAAATAGCAAACCCAAGTTTCTATGGTAACTTAATGTTTTTGGTTTCGACACGGCCCTAATAATATAATACAAGTTCGGGATAATAACTGGCATTTCTGAATATATTAACCGTAATATATCCTTGCATTATTATAATAATTATGTATATTAGTATATGTATTTTTAATGTTATCATATAACTGGTAAAATCTACTGTAGCCAACTCCCACTTGTACAATATCATATATGTGATTTGTGTAAGAAAACAATATGCTTATTCAAATACTCACAACAACGAAGAATTTTAGTCAAATTCTATAAAAATGAAACATTTCGTCGTTTAAAACTTCTAGATTATGCAAAAAGTAAAAATCAAACACAATAAACATTAGATATTTATCATTTTAGAGAAACTAATCACTCCAGTTGAACTGAATCCATATACCATTTTTCAAACAAATTATTAAAATTATTAAAAACAAAAAAAAAAGTACATTTTTAATAAATCGTTAAATACGTGAAATATTAAAAAAATTCTAAAAATGTCAAACAGAATCAATTATAAATCAACAATTATATAGATAATGCCTACTTATTTAAAAAAAATAAACATCTACCTATAATTATTTCGCTAAACAACTATGCAAATAAAAGCCAAATCTATCAAAATTATGCAATATAGAAATTTCTAATTTTTCAGTAAATATTTTGGTTTTATAAACATTACAATTTTAAAATATTTGATTTTTTTAAAACTGTATCTATATACATTTATATATATAATATATTAATATAAAGAATTATTGAAAAACAACTACTAAACTGCGAAATTCCATGTGGATTCGTTTTTAAAATATGATAGTAATAATTTTCAAATGTAATATTATAATATATCTCTGCAATACACCCACCCCTGCGTGGCCCACCCAAAATAATGGACTATACTTGTCGTGCTAAAGATTCCCGGTTTTTAAAATAGTTTTAACATCTGAAGTTTGTCTGTGGATTTTTTAGGATTTAAATAAGGATTATATTTAATATTTGAAAGCTGTTGATCATTTATTTTATTATTTTTTATGTTACGATTTTATTTTATTTCATTTTACCCATTTATATACAAAAAGTATATGAATATGTACAATAATGTAATATAACAATTAACAATTATAAATATAACACATACGACATATTTAAAAATATTAAAAAACAAGTTGTGTATTTACGAGGGGAAAGTCTAGGTTTACTGGACCAAAAAGTATTGAATTTAAAAATTTAAATACCTAAAATTAATTTTTGTAGATAGAATTTTTATAATGACTTAAAAATGAATATCATGACTAAATTTTAGTTTCTGGGCGAAAATAATTTTCCATTTTACGATGATGATTATTTGTTTTATATTTTTCTGTGAGAAATTGATCGACCAGAAAACTTTACGTCATAATCTAATTTTTTCACGCATACCCATTTTTTAGCACTTTTATAAGGTTCTTTGAAAAAATAATTTATTGATTTTCGAAAATACATTAGAAAAAATAATCAAAAATGACGAAAAATAATAGTTAAAAAATAATGGTATTACCAAAAATGTTAGTTCTTAACACTTGAAAATTTCATTGTGTATGTATTTTATTCAAGCTTAAAATAAATAAAAAAGGATATAAATAATGATTAAAATATGTATATATGCTTTTTTTTGTATTCAAAATGTTTTAAACAAATATTTGAGTTTCCAATTAGCATATTTACCATTTAAAATGATTTTACGAAAATGTGGATAGTGCTTTTTTATTAATTAAAACTCGATTGTCTATATTATTATTACTAGGTCATGGTTCTTAGGTACTTTAAACATTTATTACCACTAATACCACACTACCATGAGGAATAATCAACTTTAAAACTTGAAGAAAATGTATCAATTAAAGCATAAAATTATACAAAATTGATATTTTAATATTAAATTTGACAACTCTCATGACCTATCTTATAGTCTGTTTTATGTAGTATTTCAATCAAAGACTGTTAACCATGTTAACCATTTCATCTGGACATCTGGACATCTGGTATACTTATGATTATATATTAAACTAAAAAAATTCTTAGTTTTTAAATAAACGTCTTAAAATAATCTAAAAATAAACACCACTATTTACTGTACTGCTTTTTTTTACCTATATTACTGTTAGAAAATTAAAAAATATGTATTAATAGATGATTATGCAATGTTAAAAAAGTTATTTTGTCACTCGTTTTTATTCATGTTTAATGATCCATCTTTTCCATGTGATGCAAAATACTTTAAAAATATCAAAATTAAGACTAATAATTTCGAAAAGTAAATTGAATATTTTAAATAATTATTATTTACCCAAATAGTACATAGACCCCCTTACAACAATCCTTTGTCTGTCAACTAAGCGATTTCGACCATAATACCTAATAGTAAAATATATAAAAGTTATATAAATGATTGATTTTCAATATTTTTTGGACCCATCCCCCCCCAGGAAAAAGTTGAAAATACGACACGGAATCAGAGAATAAAATGACCTTCCTAAGCTTTTTTAATTTTATTATAATCATAACAAAGTATTATTATTATTATTTAAATCGCACTAAATATGAATAATTTTAAACAAAATAAATCATATTTAATTTGTATAATGACCTGCAAAAAATATCCAATACCTATAATTTAATATAATTATCATTAATGGAATACGAGTTATAATCGAGTTTCTAATAAATTTCTCATAGTTTTATTATTTTTATTTTATTGGAATAAAATGTATATTTTATGTAAAGTATATTTTAAATGATTGGTAGAAAATATAGATAGGTACTATAATAAATAAAATATATCTCAATGCAATATAATATAAAGTATCATAATAGCATATATTAACTGAGATAAACGTTTAGAATGGTTTTGATAAAGGTTGTTTGAAACAATTTGTTGGAAATTTTAAAAGTTTTGTTAAAACCGTAGCATCCGAGTTTGGTCCTAGACACTATATAGGGGGTAATTAAAGCATATCAACTAGAATAACATTATCGGTTAAAATTGAAAATGCATTTTATTATTAGAATATTATTGCACGTCACAGTTGTTAGAAATGAATAGGTGGTTGCTGCCTGAACACGGTGTAAATCTTTGTATAAAAATATTATTAATAGGTTCCAGTCAAATCAAACTATTTTTTGTTTTTTTTTTTTTAAATTTAATGAAATAAAGTTAGTGTAAATGTAAGGTTATTGAATGATAATTTATACGACCAAATAGCATTGTAAATTGTAATAATTTGCAATTTATAATGCATTCATTATCTAACAATTAAATAAAAATTAATAAAACAAAGTTAATTTATTACATAATAACATATTTCATATTTAACATAATTATTTCTTAATAACGTCCAAGTATGCACTTTGATAATACGGTAGGTAATATAAAATTCATTAAAATATCAATGCCTATAACTACTCTCGAGTATTTGGCATTGAATACGATTTTGTGTTACGCACAGGTCATATACTTTTTTTTTTATAGTTCACATAAAATATACGAGTATACATAATATGAATATTTGGTACAACGGTTTAAAATACATATTATAATATATCAAGTTTATTATACAGTCTACATATAATATCAATTCATATCATAATTATCAAGCCGCTTAAAATCTAAATATATTTTTAAAAAACTCTCATTATCGATAGTAAACCAAATATTCGGTAATCTCTCGTGAATTGTAAAATCTAAATATATTATAATATAATTATCTACATATTTGAAATATAAATGATATATAAATAGACCATAATTTGATTAACCTTCAACGTAATGTTTAAATATTTCAGTCACATCATTTCCTTAGTATCATAGGATTTCGTACTGATTTTACTAAATAACATACCGAACCCAATACTACTATACATAATATATCATTTACACATACAAATATAACTTATTTAAAACAAATTTCTGTAAAAAAAATAGTTTATGGATGAAACACCAACATTATACCTTAATGATAACAACATAGGTAGTATAGTAACCATTCTTTTAATAAGAATATGAATATTTCATTGATTATAATTTTAAATATAAATTTAAATTTTGATGGCTACCAAAATAATAAAGACACGTATGTTTCATACACAAATATATTTAATAGAGAATTCCTAATTTCAATTTTAGAAACTAATTTAAATGACATTAACAGTTAAAAAAATTTTTTTTGTACACGTTTATTTTTACTTTAACAAGTCATGGTTGTATAAAAATAATTTAACAGGAATACCGTAAAACATTCAGATATTAAATTATAGTATTAAAACAGAATTTGGTGCGTTTATCTTTAAAATTCAGAACCCGTAATTTTTAACGAAAAGTAAAAAATAAAACAGTAAATATACTAATACAGGGTTAACTAAATTGTATGCTTAAAATATTACGGGGACTGAATAAGAACCTAATGTTGTTTTAAAACCCTTTACGTGACGTACTCAATGACAACAATGTATATAATATAGCCAAATATTATTTTACAACATTATGTCACACAACTCTAAAAAGACTGGTCAAAATATCACTAGGTACTATAAAAACAAATTTAGAACAAGTTAAAAAAAAATTATAAAATTAAAAATTCAAAGAAAAAATATTTTCAAATTATAACATTAACTAAAGTCTAAATAAAATCCCTTTATTAAATATACTTTTTATTACATTTTATTGAATCATTCTACCCGTCTTAATACACTTTAAGTTAAATAATTTGTTAGTATAGTACTGTATAGTACATATTATATGATATAATCATAAGTGGATTATTTTTCAGAAGAACCTGCAGTTGCAACTGCAGTTGCACTCCTTGGAACTTTGTGAGCTGACATTACATGAACTGCATACATGTATACTATTGTATATACCACGGTTATCTACCGTTATTGATAACCATAATATATACTTTAAAATATAAATTTTTTTTTTTTTCAATAATATGGAACTTCAGGATATTTATTAATGCCAAAATTAGTTAATTTATTCAATGATATTACAATAATTACATTTAAACAACATTATACATTCAACATGCTCATTTAGTAAAAACAAAATACTATACTATTAACTAAAAAGTAATAAGTAACAACTATATATATATATTATATACTATAAGTATAATTATATGAAATAATAAATATTTATACTTTTGCATTGTTTATAATTTTAGACTTATTAGAGCATAGCGAGAAATCTATTGGTTTTACAATGAAGTTTCAGTCTCTGAAAACGATTTTCCGGGTAAAATAAGCCGAATGGTAATATTTTAATTATTATAATACCATATATGTATTAACAAAATAATATATATTATGATAACGTCATGAAATAAAATTTTTTTTTTCGATGGTAATAGTTATATTGTGTAAGTAGGTACTTAGATCACATCTCATTTCGCTCAAAATCATTTAATAAAATGCAGAGATCAATGTCATTGCTTTAAAACTAAATATATTCTTGACGAATGCATCCTATCTAATGAGCAAAGTGCTTCCATACTCTACTTACCGCCTTTTTTTTTTAACGAATAGTAAATTGAAAGGGATTGTATAGATAGTAAGGGGTATGAAGGCGATGCTTCTACTTGCACAAGGTGACCGAACGTTCCGTTTAAAAACTGAATTATCCTGTTTTCCAGCAGTGTGTCCCATTGATCTCACAATTTTTAAACTGGACGCTTATTATCCTTTTTTTGAAAATATATACCGTTTTTGTTCTCTTCTATTACAATTTTGTAGAAAAAATTTCTTTTTTTTTGCTTGTTTGTTATTTTTCTAAGGATTCCATTATTTTTGTGGGAAAATGTTGAATGACTTTTTTGTATATTTATGTTTTTGAATGACTTTTTTTTGTCCCCTTTTTTAATTTTCTAAATATGCTCACCCTACAATTACATGCTAACTGTGATAATTGTATACCCCCTCCATAAATTGCTACAACGTGTTGCCTTTTATAAAAATTAATTTGTGAGTGCAGTATACATCAGCTCCAACATTTCTCTTTTTAAATCCAATGATAATTGCAAAGACGGTCATTAATTAGGTATTTAAATGTTATTATTTATTTAATTTTTTAACTTTGTTGAAGAATATGAAATATATTCGAATAATTTAATGGAAAATAAAAAAAAAATTGAACTTTTTTTTTAACTAAGGAGTCGAGTAAATATATCTACCATACCATTAATTTGAAACTTAACGAGTTGAAATTATTTTTTGCTAAAAAGACCCCACACCACGAAAAAATCTCCTTAAAAGCATAGTTTCATACATCAAGTATTATATCGGGTAGAATAATCTCTGATAAATAATTTTTATATCGATAAAAAGCTGACAATATTTACTACATTTTGACTGAGTCATTTTTGTTTAATTTGTTTGTTATTTGTTTCATAAACAATTTGAATTTGTAAAATGTTGAAGTTTTTAAGGATAAACCATAATAGATTTAAAATACTTACAAAATAAACTTCTGTCGAAAGTTAGAAAAAAGTTCTCTTTTATTTAATGTCAATATTAATGATTTATAATCATTGTGAAAGCTATAAAACTTGAAATACGAAGGTGCTTTTTTTTTTTAACAAATATCGCAATTACACAACAATAAAAGGTAGAACTAACACGGGAATATTTTTAACTACTTTTTAAATATATTAAAATATTTATAAATTGTCGGATTTTTCATTTTTCTTAAAATTTCATAAAAATGAATATATATAAAACCCGTTCAAAAAAAAAAAAACAGGGTTTGGCGTCCTCTTAGCTATATATTATCTAACTTTACTTATTTCAGATAATTATGAATATAAATTGTAACGCATTTTTGTTTAGAAACGTTTTGACAAAAAACTATGTGAATCGTGGGGTTTTTTTTTGTGAGAAGTGGGTGGACAAAGTAAATACAATATACAGGTAAAAGATTGCAAAATAAACTGCAAATAAACGGACAGAAAAACAAATAGGAAATTACGATTTTGACAGAAATGATATGTCTGACGACGTGTTAAATTCGATTTTCTCGCGGCAAAATCGAGAATTCGAGTGGATAATAATCAATGTTCGTCCGATTTCCGAAAAATAATAAAAATAAATAAATAAATAAATAAAAGAAACCGCGCGTGTTTCGACAATCCGGGCCGGCCGAGCCGCGCGCCGTCGTTTGGTCGTACGAATGTAAATTGGTCGATTCATCATCGGAATCCCGTGGGAGGTGTAAACAACAATACTCCGGATAACGACTCCGGGACGGTTATTTTCTTGATTGCTCATGACCACCGGTAGGCAAAAAATAGAAGATAAAAAAAATAAAAATAGGAAAACTGGTCTGTGTGTCCGACGGCGCCACGCATAACTCCGCCATGACTCCCGGTGCACTCGCGTAAACATATACCACTACCTACTTGGTTGATGAAAAAAAAAAAAAAAAAAAAACCGTATACATATATATAAATGTATACCAATAACATGGTTGCTATTAATTTGGTATTAAAACGCATGTGTGATACTAAAATGTTCTTTATATTTTTTTTTCGCGTAACCGAAGAGACCTTCAAGGTCCCGAGCAAGGCCGTTTGTAGGGGACCACGCCCTAGACTTTGAACCGCGCCCGAGAAAAATCAAACCACATAATCCGGATCAGTGTATTACTAATATACAATACGTAATAATACGACGAAAAAAAAAAACGTATTTACGAATCGTTCTATATACATATTTGGTTTTATCATTTGTACGACTGACCGTTGTTATAACGTGTTCGCACATTTCGGTCGTCTCTTCCGCAGCTATATTTTATAATATAGCGTTCTATAATTTTTAAGTGCCCGTTTTAAGAAGTTTATTACTCTACCACTGACGAACGTATATAATAATAATAATAATTATATATAGGGTATAGACGTGCATCAATGCAATATTGTCGTCCTCTCTCAAATGTCCATTTACGCCGTCAGAAATAATGTGTTTATATTTTACCGAACTCGTTCAGTGTCTTTTTTCCCCGCAAACGTCAGAGAAAAATACAATACGCTTTTATTGGGGGAATCGCGGTGCCAGTTTAATAAGTAAAATACGAGGGGTAAACCACTAATATAAATTTTGTACACCACATTACTGATTATCAAAGATTATCAGTGATTATCGATGATTATCATGATTATCAGTGAGATTACTATGATTATCAATTATAGTTAAAATATGAAAAATGCATAATAATTAAAAATATTGTAGGTACATAATTATCAATTGCCGTCTTTTTGGGTAATTTTTCAAATATTATATTACAATTGCAAGTACTTTTAATCAAATGTATTCCAAATAGTTAAAAAAAATTGTTTTTAACTATATTTTAAATACTCGAGCAAATACTTTTTGTTTTTCTATATAATTATAATATAGTTATTTTAATGTTAAAAAATTTCAGTTTCTAGTATTTGTATTCGAATATCTTTGAAGAAAAGTAAATTGCCTTTAAATACAATTTATTGAAACTTCAAAACTTCTAAAACTTTAGAACATAAATACCTCTGTATTTTGATTACATTTTTAAAATGTTCTTAAAATAAAAGGATTACCTAATCAAGTAATAGGTAGGTATATATTATATTTAACACATTACATATTTACACCTATTGTGTATATATGTTTAATAGGTAGAGAACAACAATCTATAACGCTTAAAGGAATTATTTAAGGTAAAAACTTCAAACGTGGTTTAAAGTGAAATTTAAATAGACTTTTTATTTACTTTATAAACAAATGGTAAATAATAGCATTTAAACAAATGGTAAATAATAGCATTTTTAATCATGCTCTAAAACAAAAAAAAGTGATGAAATTAACAAGACAATAAATTTAGATAATATTTCGGATGACATTGTAATCTAATTTATAATATTTAATAAATAGGTAGGTATTTAAATAATTTATTATACAAATAAAAAATTATTATCATTGTGTAAAAATGTATCTTAAAATGCTTTTACAAATTATTTAAATTCAGTCTCAAATGTTTGTTATTTTAATAGTACCTATAATAGTTTAATTAGTAAAAAAAAAAACTAAAAGTTTTAATTATCAGTGATTATCAGAGATTATCAATGAATATCAATGATTATCAAAATTTTGTACACTGATTATCATAGTGTTTTACCCCTCGGTAAAATATTTATCCGGTTTTCAGAATTCAGAATTCATACGAGTACCTATATGAAAATATCAATCAAAATTATTATTCTTTTAATACATTTACAGAAATCAATACTATATAAAGTAGAAAAGTACATACCTACTCGTATATCTATAATCACTAAAAATCACTAAATATAATTATTATAATTATTATAGTTATTACCTACACCTACACTCATAAACGTTATATATATAGTAAAGTTTCTCCCATTTCCTGTTGTTTTTTTTTTTTTTTTTTTTTTTTTAGCCCTTCGTGTGTGATATTGTTTTCGGACAGTTAACGAATTAAGAATTGCAATTAAGGAAAAAAATAATTAAACGCTGGTTAATATATTAAAAAATGAAAATTATTCAACTTCCAGAGATAAACATTTGGGCATTTTAACCATAGATAATAAAAATGGCAACACCATGTTTAAACTATATAATAAGACTTTCATTAAAGTTTAGTAAAATTAATAATATCCATTTATCTACAGTTTGCAGTTTGAACAAACTGAAGTCGTAAAATTGGAACTCGCATTTTAACCTCGAGACGCTGTTACCCACTGTTTATGATACACAAATACGAGTTGATTCCCGCTGCAATCGTAAGAGGGCGAACAAAATGCATTTTCATTGTTTACTTATATATATCTACTTCATATTATTATATAACTAAAATAAGCAGAATTGTTTCTGTCCTTGGGGATAATATGGCATCTTAGCCATCACTTGGGCTGTATTTAGGAATTTTAGGCCACCGGGGCACATTTATTTTTATTATAAATAACTTTATAATTTTTTTTTCCTCTTGCTCATCGACCTCCGATAGTATTTATAATTTCAGATTCGTGTACGATTTCAATACTGAATGACTAAATAATAAATACATTTAAGAACTTTATAAGTTACAATACAAAGCTATTTCTATATACGCTTAATAAATAATTACTATTTTTGTAAATAATCAAATTGATTTAAAAAGGAATCTATTTTATACATAAAAATTAGTTTCCTAACATATAAATACTATTTTTATTCAGACTTGGTTAAAAATTTTTTTTTTAATGAATAAAATATAGATTGAAAACGTATTCTGAATACACTGTTACGAATACTATGTTCGGAATAGTATTAAAGTCTATTTCTATTAATTTTATAACTTTATGGTTATGAACAAATACATTATACAATATATTGCAATGGAATATTGAAAAATATTTCGATAAAACACGATTTTTACGACATCAAATGCCAAAAAAAAAAAGATAGAAAAAACAAAAAAAAAAAATATATATATATAAAAACTATAAACTATATAATTTACTAGGTCATAACTAATAGATATTATTATCAGTCATAAAATAAACTGTAGTAAAAAAGGGGATAGAATGATATTAAACATGTATGTATGTTAATCAGGACTACTAAAAAACACCCACGTTTAACTGCTGTTATTGTATATATAAATGTAATATAACGAATACCTTAATAAAAGTTAATGCTCGAAAAAATGTTTTCTTCTCACGATTATAATATACGGCCCAAACAACTTGCTTATAACTTATTACGTCTATTTCACGGTCTTTAGTAAAACACTTTTTTAAAGTTTTTAAAATAAATACTAAATACTTTAAAAAATGATATTATAAATACACATACAAATAAGAATTTATATAAATTATAATATATATTTTAAATATTTACACAAAACTGTTTAAAATACTTTATCAAATTTATTTTAAATTCTATTCAAACGTTTGCAGTAGATAGATTGTTATACATTTTTATAGTTATTTGAATAATCATTTGATTAAATTAAAATATTGAGAATCGCAATGAACAAAAGTTTTGGATAGTTTATTGTAATTTAACAACTTTATATTTAAAAAACTAAAAAGTGTTTACATATATTACACTGTTAAATCAAATTTTATTCTATGAGTAATAGATAATATAAGCTTTTTTTTAAATAAGTTAGTTAAATACTTTTTTTGTCATTTTAAACTTAAACTGGACAAATTAAATTGATAATTAATAAATTGATAATCCAAGTTAAGTTTCCCATTTTTGATTTAAATAGTAACTGAAAATTTTCATTAGAAAATATTCTTAGAAGATATCAATTATGTAATACAGAAATAGGTAATTGAATAATTGATCATTATTTATCCGTGTAATTACTATTCATCAAGTACCTGCACATCAAATATTTAAAATAATATTACATTATGATTATAAAAACATAATTACTATATTTTTGTACGAAACGAGAATTTCGAGTATATATTTTTCATGTTTCAATCAATTGTTTTACGCCCTATTCATTTCGGTTGATATTGAAAACATCTATAAGTTTTACTAAAACCCTAATAAACCATAACCTACATATATAATTTTAAGAAATGAAAAATATATTACGAAGTATTCAGAATAAATTATTAATTTATTTACTTTCCAAAAAAACGACTATTTAAAAAGAATTTGCAGGAATACATCGTACTTTAAAAGCGTTTTTCCGAATATGTAGTGTTTTTGTATAACTACTTATAATTCAAATCCGGATTTGTATGTACTAATAAAGCTTAAAATAGTATGCATTTTTGTATCATAAAAACTTTGAAATATACATCATACATGGATTTTTTTAAGAAATATCCAAAAATATGTTTTAATCTAAAAAATTTTATTTCATTCATATTTCTCACTTTTAAATCAGTGAAAAAAATGTAAAAAAGTATGTTTTTTAAGTCATAAAATAATGTACCTACCGTATATTTTTTTTAAACTACCTATTCATAATACTATTTTCATAAAATCGATACATTTATACTATAGATACAGAATATTACAAGCAAAATAACAATATAAACAAATAAGAAAAAATTAATTATTGAATACTGTTTCTTTCTTCAATTAAACTAAAAAGATAAATATAATTATAGACATAAACTTAACAATTAAAGTACAATTTTTAAATAATATATATATTATATATATATTTATAAAAGTTAAATCAGTATTTCATATGAAGTATGCTTAAATATGGAAAATTTTTCAAATATGTCGTTATATAATATATTAATATGCACTATAAACTTTTTTCTATGCACTCTCTACCAAACAAATCGACAATAATTCTTACTACTAAAATATACTTAATATATTGTATTATGTCCTATATACTTCTCAATTTTATTCGGAATAAGTAATAGTATAGTATGGTAACAATATATACTTCCTAAAACCAATATTAGCAATACAAATATAAATATTAATAGTTATTTAATTATTGTTAAAATATAGAGGTACCGAATATCATTGGTAGAATTAACAATATGCAATAATGACATTTTAACAAACGAATATTTGTTGAAATAATACAATTTTTATAATTTTAATGTACATATTGTTGAATAAATAAAAAAATGTGTTTACAATAACAGATTCATTTCGTAAAATGCACGAAATATATATGTTATGATTTAATAAAAATAAATGATAAAATTAATACAGATTTTATTATTATAATAAAATATGTTATTAAATTGTTAAAATGTTCTGTTTAAATTGACTATTTTGCTCAACAAATGGGCGTTTGTTCTACGAAGAAGAAGAAGAAAGAAAGAAACACCAAATTAATTATAATTGAATTAACAAAATATTTGTTAATTCAAATAAATGTGTATTCAATTGGACAATTTTACCCAAGTAATTGATAAAAGATATTGTTAAATCAATAATACGTTTTGTTATTTTACTGTTAAATTAACAAATATTTTATTTCTAAATCAACAAACGTTTTATTTTATGTATATTAACAACCATGTTGTGAAATTAATCTATATTTTTTTTATTGAAATCACAGACATATTTGGTTCAATGTATAACGTTTGGTTTCGTTTTTTGCGTTTGTTTCGTTCTTCTCGGCGGTGGTCGCCCGCGCGAGGTGGAGTAGGAATAACGATATTATTTTTTTCAAATCGGTTAGCAATGCGCAAAATATGAAAAAAAAACGATTTTTTTTTTTCTTTATTGTTCGATTCGCGGGGCTCACGTACGTACAATAATATAATATATAATAATATACAGACGATCATTTTATTATTATCATTTATTATTATTTTAATTGGGCACGCGGCCATATGATTTACGTACGAAAATGGTCTTTGGAAAATAATAATAACAACATCGATCGATCGATTCGATTCGCGTGACTATTGTTGCCGTTTATATTATTATCATTATTATTATTATTATTATTATTATTATTATTATTATTATTATTATTATTATTATTATTATTATTATTATCATTATTATTATTATTATTATTATTATTATTATTATTATCATCATTATATACTATATTATTATACGCGGCGGACGCGTGCGTTTATTGAGCGTTTTCATTTACTCGGCCCGGTGTCGTGCGATCCTCGCCGCTACCTCCGCGGCCGTGTACAGTAGGTATATTACGTGCTGGATCAACGTACTTCGCCTTGACCCCGCGCCGACAAAACGATATTATTTTAACGCGAAACATGCATATAATGGCGTTCCGTCGCCGCGCTAAATCCACGTGTAATCCCGCCGAACACGATGTCGCCGCCTATACCGTCGACACTCGCCAATTCGTTTTTCTCGAATTTTTTATATTTTTTTTATTTCTTTTTCCTCGGTTAAGCTCCAAAATATATTCACCGCCGTGCTCGTGCCGCGGCCCGGACCGTGTCGCATTGAACGCCGTTTTTTTTTTACGGGGCGGCCCGAAAAATAACGGGCGACTTATCAATTATTGGAAAGCCGACGGCAAAACCAGAAAGTCGATATAAACTATATAAACATATTATCTCGCTCTAGTCGTCGGCAAACGACAAAACTGGAAAAACATCGATGACCTTTTGTTAGTTTTTGTTTATTTACACGTACGTTTTGGGTGTATTTCGGAATTTAGCCGGCAAACCATAAATAATTTGTTCGTTGCGATTAGTCGGCACAAAACAAGAAAAACATTGATGATCTTTTTTATTTTCGCTTATTTACATTTCAAAGATGTATTTCCGTCGGTATTTTAGAGACACACACACCCTCCATAAAATACCATTTCTCAGCGCCAGTTCTGACCACAATAACAATTATTTAATCGTCTCTGCAGCGTGCGTGTACCGCACGTCTATATATAGCTTAACGGGCAAATAGCGTTCACTTAAAATGAAAATTACGGCGTTCGGGTTAAACCCAAGGCACGGCACGACAAGAGGACAACCGACATGTTGAAGATGGGAATATTTTCGAGGAGAAAATCACGGGTCTCGTGTCGTGTAAAACGTCGTCTCGTAATGAAATCACAATTACTCTAATCGAAAGAAAAATATCGCTGTAACTTCTATAAGATATTATATCGTTCGAAATGGACCGTTCGTTCGTAAAGCGTGTTTACGTAGAGATTATTCGGCCTGTCCACGGTATATTTAACGATTTTATCGATATTTTGATTATACGTATTATAATAGCTGGTCGCATAAAATAGAGAACAACTACGGTTTGAACATAACACAACGATTTAAAACATAACTACCGTACACATACTGCACCTGTAATATGTGACGACTGTTTGAAAATTTTTGCATTTTTCTATTTTCCTCCCCCGCACACGGATGAAAATTGACCATTTTAATATTAAAATTAATATTATTATCGAGGTTCGTATTTTAACACCGGCAATTTGTACGATTTCATTGCTTGGACACACAGTAAAAATTCTAAACGATGGAATGATTTTTCAATCCAGTAAGGATTACGGTAGGTATCTCCCGAAATGTTCAGTGCACCTAGCTTTTTAAACCGTCATCTTGAATATCCCATCTCTTTCACAGATATATAGTGTCTCAATATTGATTCTTTTCGTTCGTTTTTCGTCCTCTGTCGCCAACTTTACGACGAGAAGACTTGATCCAATCGCAACATGCGTCGTACCCGTTTACCGGGTATAAAATGTAATGATTGCAATGGTACATTCTGAGGCAAACTTTAGATCATTGTTTTTTGGTCCGAAATCCATACAGGATGTTAAGCGTACGACTATATTATTAATCCCATTCGGAAAACACCACTGCTCGTACTTGTGTACAAACTTAGGCCTTATACTGCCTTAGTACCCATTCATCGAACACCAGTAAGTCTTAGTGTACTGTATACGTATATGCATAACTGCCATTATTATATTAATATGGTCGTTTGCGTGGGTGACACACGGGTGTCACGTATTATTATACATCGGGTGTGAAAAAAACTCAACTATTGTTTCTCTACACACATATATTTCAAATGTATTGTGTCGAGTTTTAGCGTCTACAGCATCGTTCTATAGAAGACCAACGTGGCCCGTAATGTCGTACACGCCGCAACCGCGCCCACGTCCATATCAAATTATCCGTTATATACGTATACAACAAGAAGGTGTCATAATAATGAGATTACGATGACTTATACTGTGATACATGTTTTTCTTTTCCACGGTCACTCGTGATCCAAGTATATACTATATATAGTTTCAATGATTTCGGCGATTCGTGCTAGAATCAAAACCCGATCCTTATACAGACGCATATCCGCCATGTCCGATAAACGAACGAGTATTTCAGTACTAGTGATGCACATAACAAGACCAAGACCAGGACCATGGCAGTCTCGGTCTTGGTCTTGGTCTTGTCTACTCAGTAGAAGTCAGTCTTGGTCTTGTTGAATGAATCTTGGTCTTGGTCTTGGTCTTGCGAAATTCTTGCAGCCTTGATTTTTTTTTTTTTTTTTTACCAAAGTTATAAACAAAAATAAATAATTTATTTATACATACTCAGGGGGGGATACAGGGAGCAATCGGGGATAATTCCCCCCTCCGTTCACAAAAAATAATTAGGTAGGTACCCGTGTAGTTGACTATTTTCGATAACACCGAACTTTCAAGAAATAGTAGAATATCTGTTTACCCATATATTCGATAAACGATAATCATTTCCGAAAATATTACAATAGGATATTGATGATTGCATTACGAGAAATCTGTAGA
>JAIPRL010005348.1:0-32659 GCA_025469235.1 Pemphigus obesinymphae | reverse complement strand
TACCAGTAATGTAACTTTTGCTCATAGATGGCGAAAGTTTTGCTAGATTTTTTACGCCCGCCATTAAGAAACATTTTGGTTCCGCTAATATATCTTTCGATACCAGTCCATAGTATCTTAGTCCGTGCTCAAAGCCGTTAAAGTTTTAATGAGATAAGGAAAATATTTACGATTATTTATACAATCTATATTATATAAAATTCCGTTTCTTTAGTATATGTCTGCAGGATTTCGACGCATTTGTTCATTGCGATCTATTTTCTTAATATTTAAATTATATATATTATCAACGTCGCCTAATTTTACGGCGGGTACTTAAAATCGTTCTACGGAACAATCTCAAATATTGTATTTATTCGTTTACATTCTATAAGGCGACGACTTATATTAACTATATAGTAATATATATAGTTGATGCTCATCCCGCTTGATCGTATTAAATGCACGATTTAATAATAATACATTATATATAGGCAATAGCCTGGAAATGCGTACGAGCTGTTTATAATATTATATATTCTAATATAGTGTCCTCGGGACCGCTGCAGTAATATCCTTTCAACGTGATCCGTTTATAAAAGTAATTTATGTACCTACCTATGTATAATATATATATATATATGTGTGTGTGTGTGTGTATATATATTATGTATATAGCGCTGACACACTACGCACACAGTGGAATATTGTGTGTACACTAATCAGGTAGGAATGTGTGTTTAAAATATTTTTCGAGTCTTGGAAAAAAATAATAAAAAAAATACGTATACATTATTATGTTGTACGTTGTATGGGTATAAAAAAATTAAGCGATGGTAGTAATAAAATACGAAAAAAAAATCAAATAAAAATCAAAAAAAAAATCTATGAATGGAATGTTCGGGGCGAGTGAGCGGGTAGAGAGGTTGTCTGCAGTGACCACTGTGCGCGCACACCACCACACACGTATATTATAATAATAATATAACTGGTCCCGATTTAACAAGTTGTTTGACAAATGGGAACTCGCAGACTCCAACGTGTACCACCGGGCCCGTCCATCATTACCGATGCTAATAGCCCAACATTTATTTTAACACAATCGTTTTACCGTTTTCCGTATGTTATAATAATATCGTAGCCCACGCAAACCGTGAATATGCCGATAATAATAATGTAATAGACGAGGATATGTTCCAATAGTCGATTGCAAGACTTTCGCGAACAAACCTCCGAAATCGAAAAACGTTTTTGTGTTTTGTCGAAAAACGAGATTATTATATTATTGTGCATTTCGGGCTATTTTGAATATATTTTTTTTTTTTTCGCAAAACTCGGCTGTCTCAATAATAATCTGTGTTTCGACCGGTCACATAATGAATGCTTTCGGTTTTCTGGCCGTTCCAGGCATATACCTAATACCTATATGGCCAATGGTCAAAAACGGTCCAAGCTGCAGGGACGTAATGAATTGCAGAGTTAATAAAAAATGTACCTAACTAGTCATTTATAATAATCGACTTACACAGCTCAATGTATTGCTTTTTCTCCTTACTAACTTTTTAACTCCATTCATTATACCTATGCGGTTGTCAAATTAACGGATAACGTATCCCATTATAATATTCAGGGACGTTATTTCAGTTTTTTTTCCGGGTGTTCGAGATTTTAGTCAGGCCAATTTTAACATTTCTAAAAAAAAAAAAAAACACTTTAAAATTTGTATTCACATCATGTAATATGAATACAAAATACATCATTTATTATATAACTATACAAGTTTATTATGACGGTTCATTGGAGCATTAACGGAAAGCCAATTATTAAGACTTTTACGTTAGTTGTGCCATCATACACCCTGTCACTCCTCCCCCTTAAAAATTACGCCATTCATACTATTAGGATTTAAAAATTTTAAGTTATTTTATACACTATATCAAACTTTAGAGCACTGTGCGCACCTATACAAAAATCCAAATCTAAAATGTAAAATAGATTTTTTTTTCATGTTTTTCATAAAGGTTAGTTATAAGGATTATGACTTTTTGAAACACACCAGTTTTAAGGGATTATGCTTAGGAAACTTTTTCAAAATTATAATATAACAACTTAAAAAGTAATTTGAAAATAGTCCTTGTTACTAGCATTTTTTTTATTATTGCGTAATAATAAATAATTACTCAAAATATGTTTGTAAAGACCAAATATCCTGACGAAATTGTGATAAATACTTGGAATGTTCTGATTTTGGTTTTATTTTATATATATTAATACTCTATAGGTTCTTTACTAGAGAAAGTTGGAAACATTTTTTTTTTCATTGTGTTTTATTTTTATATGACAAAGGTTTTTCCAAAAATTAAATCCTCTTTTTACATTTTTTTTGGGACAAAATATAAAATCTTTATTTTCAATATTCTCCATTAAAAAATCTACAAAATTTTAATATATTTTGAAATTTGAAACCGAAAAATTCTAAGTAGACTTAATTTTGTTAAATTTTTTGGTCTAAATCAATGAAAAAATTCATGAATATTAACCGCCTTAATACGACCAAACTCCAAGCACAAAAATGCGACATTGGTGACATACGTGCATGGACATATGGACAAAACAATTATACAGCAAGTAATTAAAGTTATACTATATTTGAATATAACTTTATTAATTGGTAAAACTATATTTAAATTATTAAATAACGTAAATAAAAAAACGTAAATGATGAAATAAACTAAATAACAAGTAATAGATAAATTATAACATGATAATAATAGCACTCCCTAATTATAATACTAATAGCTGAAAATTAACGAATATAATATTGTAATCACACACATATTGGTAATTCTCCAACTACTTGATGCTTCTGATGCATACAATTTTTCCAAATGCATCTTCAAAGCGAGTTTTGCGATAACTTCAATAATGTATCTTATTCTTTTACTTAGACTCCATTTATATAGTAGGTATTAGCATATATTATTCTCTATTCTGTCTGATTTAAGGGGGTTTACTGGAATCCTGGGAGATTCAAACCTAACACTCTAAGACTTGGGTCGATCACCGATTCTGCATTATTTACATCTGTAGTTCTCCAGGTGCTTTTCCAAATATTTTCTAGTGAACTTTCACAGTGTGTTTGATCCCAAACCGGGTTTTCACCTCGATTTCAGTATTTTAATTGAAAATTTCGTAATATAGAAATATCTAGGTAAGTATGGGTTATTTTTATATTTTTATTTCATGACGTTAAAGTTTAAAAGATGGGAAGTGTCAAGTGTGAAGTATTATAAAGATACAATATCACTGTTTTTCCACGCCTCTAATTTATAAGGTACCTAGGTAGGTACACATAATGTAGTATGTAGATAATAAATTGTCGGTTCAATACTTATTTATAGTCATATAAAATTTTTGAAGAAATAATTCTGAAAAATAAAGAAAACAAAAGTAGTTTGTCATGTCATTATTAAAAATATATTATAGGTATATACAATATCGAAGTAAGAAATACAATTTTTTTTTAATATTTTCGTAAAAATGTCATACTTATTATATATATTCGTAATAACCTATTCGAATACAATAATAAAAAAAAAAAAAAACATATTCTTAATCTCAAAAATTGACTAAAAAATATGAGTGTTATATAATGTTATGATAAAATAATCACCCAATACATACATTGATTGATACACAATATTATGTTTTACTCGACGGTAATATTAATTATTGTTTTTGTTTTTAATGCATGTATGTGACTATATTCTAAAAATATACGATATTAATACATATACCTACTTAGTACTTCTGTAGGTTATAGGTATCAAGTGTATGTATTTTATACATATACAGTATATAATATTTGTATGACATTTTAGTCGTATTGTGTACGAACAATATAATTTATTGAAAAATACCGTTTGTGTTATTCGCAATAGATGCAAAAAAAAAATAAATAAAATAAAAATCATTCACAAAGAATTCTATTTTCCGGTCCCTTTTTTTTTGTTAGATAACCTGATAACGTAATTATTTTAAGTGAAAATTGCATCATTTTTAAAAAAATCAAAATGCGAAAACACATGTGTACAAATATACTGAAATAGCAAAATATGTTATGATATAATATATTTATGTATAACATATTTTTATACACTACATATTTTATTGAGAGAAAATAAAATATTGTTTATATGAATTATCTAAATTGACCAGTCAACGAAATTTATCACTTATCAGAAATATATCATAAAGTTATATTGGAAAAAATATTACCTTAACTAAGTTAAAATTATTAAATTTTTATAGAAAATAATTTATAAGAAATGCAAAAATTGTATACATATGTATATATATTTAATATTATTATTAATAAATAATATAAAAAAATAACATCGTGAATGTATAGGAATGTATTAAAATTAAAATTGATATACATAGAAATTTTGATTATAATACTTAAATACAATATATATATATTAACAAACTCCCAAGAATTGTTTACTGCTTATTAACTTAAATAAACAATTATACAAATCAACTACAAAAATACAGTTAATACAATGAAAATTTAAATTAGTCAGGTTAATTAGTTAATTGCAAAAATAATTAGCTACAAAAGTAAAAAAGTTTGAAAAAATATTAACTTCTTAACTGGTTAATACCCAGTTTTAAATATAGTGATATAAATATTTAGATTTTAGATTTCAAATTATAGTAAGTATCTACCTATACAATAAATAATGTATGTAATTAGTAATATTTAAATATTGGGGAGGGAAATTATAAGTAATTCGTTAAGTTACAAGTTGATTTTTTTTCAATAATTAATTATAAATTACTATATTTGTAATTATAACAAATTAGAATAATTCTAATAATATTATAGACATTTGAATTAAATTTTGAATTTTCATTAGTCTTGTTGTTTATACAAATGATGCCTTATATAAACTTTATCTCATGTCATGTATCTTCTGTAATAAAAATAATATGAGGATATTGTACAAAACACTTAGGTACCTACTTAAAATTTAAACGTCTTAAACGAATAAACGAATTTTAAAAATATTTATAGTTAAATATTTAAGTAGGTATCAAATAGGTGTTATTATTTTCGAATACTTATATTTTTAAAAAGGATTTCAGTTAATTGTATTAATTACTCAATTTTTTTTATTTTTTATTAAAATCACTCGAAACTCCATCTAGAGTAAATACGTTCCGTTTTTGAGGATTGCGTTACGTTGCCTGACAAACATTAAACGGGACGCTTTTTATTCCAAATATGGAAATGGAATCCGGTTTTTTTTTTTATTTAGTAAAAATTGTGAAAGATTTTGTTTTGCTTATTTACTGTTTATGAAAATTTTAGCAGAAATTGGCATTTATTTTTTTTTTTATTGGGAAATGCATTTTAAATAATTGTTAGTTAGTCAATATTTTTTTAATATAATATCATTTCAATTATAAATAAATAGTTTTTAGTTATAAAACATAAATTTACATTTTTACTTTTAATTTTCTTTAATTTAAGTTAGTAATTTAAGAAATATTATTTTAAATAGTTAACTTGAATTTTGAGGTAACTTTTAAAGCTCTGTAAGTAGGTATTTAAAGTGTATATGAACGTTAATCACACCTAAAAAAAATGTATATTTTTTCTTAATTTTGGGGGCGTGCACCCATATGAATATATTTATTGACGAGGATGTTTAGGTGTGACGTGATGTGTGAAATCAAAGGGTTATCGTTGACGGATCGAGCAAGAATTATCGTGTCAAATATTGTGATATCTTTAACATACTTCAGGGTGGCCCACTACAACAATATTCGTTATTGATCATTGCCTGACTATTGTATATTATAGTATACTATAATATCATGTAGTATATTTATAAATCCCTTATGTAATAATATTATTTGAGATGTGTATATTTTGATATGTCAGAAAATATGACAACCCCTATATAGGGTTCTTTTGGGAGAAGGGGAGGGAGGGGAAACTACATTATTAAAATCATGAAAATCATCTTTAGTCTTAAACTTGAACTTTTTCGTGTGCATATGTACCTACTCACAAATTGAATTAAAAAAAAAATATTTTACATACTTTTAATTTATTAGCTAATTGTTATTTAAGATTTCAATTAATTAAAATTATTTATTTAATTATTTATATTTGTATTAAAGTATAGTAAGTAAATAAAATCCCACAAAATATATGTATTAAGAAGAAAAAAGGTCATCACCCTCTTTTTATATAAAAACGAAAATATATATTTAAAAAAATTATAAATTTATTAACAGATTCTTGAGCTAGATTTTGTTTAAAAAAATTGCCTTATTTTCGAAAATACGAGTATGTTGACAGTGTTGAGTGACAGTACATGCCGAGATTTCATTGATATATGTAAATATAGTTTGATTAAAAAACCAATTATTTATTATTTAGTGCAAAATTTGAACCTGGAAATTATAATATATAGAGTTAATATTTTTTCAGGAGAAATACTAAATTTCCTAGTCAGTGTTTATTAATATTTTAGCTTGATAAAATTACTATAGATGCTAAATTTTTACAAAACAACATTTTTTTACTATATTTTATTATTGTTGTGATTTTTTTAGATTTGAACAGCAATCCAATTTTTACAACCGAATCATTCTAACAGGACCAAAGACGTGATAGTTATCATAATTTATTCCATTACGTATGAACTAGCTTATTCACACATTCGTACCTACATATTTAGTCTTGTTTTCTTATAAAAAATTTAAATTAAATAAAACAAGTCTCAACGTTCGAAATTATTACATAGAGGAATAGAGCTATCAAAAAAATTGTATAATCATTAACCATTATTTATTACGTGTTATTAAAAAAAAAGGGGGAATATGTATACCTCTACCATATGATGTCGTTTATTAAAAACATTAATGATCATACAATCTATAAAGAATAAATAAAATATTTTTATTATTTTATAGCCAACAATAACATATTGATATCATACATGATGTCCTTAATGTAAACTAGCTTACAATTTTATATTGTGAGGTTTCAGTTACAAAATCCTTAGTTTGCAAATCATAGGCTTAGTGCAAAAAGATTCCTCTTTTTATTATTTTTTCAATTTATTAGTTACAATAAATAAAGAATAATTTATAAGAGTATTGGGTATATTAATCAGTCTTGTAAAAAATACTTTTAAAATTGTATTTAAATACAGATACAAATACATAAGACGTACTTCAAATACTTTTTAAAAAAAATATTTAAGAACAAACACAAATACTTGGTATGTATTTAAATACAAATACTTTTATACGGCTTTAAATTTATTTTTAAAACAGTCGTACTATTTAAATTATATTATTTGATAAGTCTTAAAATCACTGAACAATAAATTTTCAATTATTTGATGTAATAATATAATAAATATTAAAATTATTACAAAAATTGAAATTTTAGTTTTTACAATATTTTGAAAATTTTAATAATTATTTATACCAACATTTTTCATATATGCACGATACCGTGTTAAACATAGTATTATTTAATATACCTAATTTATTACATTTATTATTGAATATTCTTTTATAATATATTAATATACCCACCTAATAATAACATTTTTATAAGACGAAACAAATACGTGTCAATCAAGCTTCCGTTGTATTTCTGGCGATATTACAATTATTATTTTAAGAAATATTTCAGACATGCGATTATTATCATCTGCGAGCGGCGGTTGCGATTTTTATCGACTTTATTACACTTATACCATAGATTAAATATAGTGTTCCATACCTATTACCCGCATATTATACATAAATCCCCGTAACTCCGTCTGTCAATTCATCACACTGTAAAATAATATTAAATTTAAATAATAAAGTAAATTTAAAATTACACTAAGTACACAAACATACTTAAATATTCATTTTGATTTAATGAAATTCAATAAAACTTATTGTAAGAAATTGTATTCACAAGTATTTAAATAAAATTATTTGTAATTCTAGTAAAAATACCAATGGGATAGTATTTCAAATACTTTGAAAATACTTTAATTAAAATGTATTTAAAAAGTATTGTAAATACTATAAAAGTATTTAAATATATTTACTCAAATACTTTACAAGACTGGTAGTAATATATTGGAAGTTCCTTGTTACTATAAGAAATTAAATTAGTTTAACTACATTTATTCATGAGTAATTTCATCACTTTTATAAAAAGATTTTAATAATAGTAACGCGTTACTTAAAAACACACAAAAATAAATTATATTTATATTATACCCACAAAAATGTTCTAATACTCATTGGCTATATACCATTATTTTTATTTTTGGATAATTTTATCATTTCTATAATATGATCAATGATATTATAATGTGTACGATGCACATTTGATTGACCCATGTCACATTCGAATTAGTCAAATGTTGGGATTTGATTTTCTTGCACCCACTACTTTATTGGCATTTATATTTAATTATTTCAATATGGAATCCAACGATAATGCTAATGATGATACGATAATTAAGAATTGTAATACCAACTAAAAACATTATTATATAGAAATGTATGTATAATATTTATATTATATATATATATATAGGTATATAAATGTTTATAATATACAAATAAACAGATTGATAATATGAAAAAGTATAATTATGGACATTACATAGAACCTTTAAATTGTTAATGCATAAACTGGATGGAACGTTTTCACACAAAGAACATTTTTGGTCTTATTTCATACTATCTATTACAAACGAAATTAATAATTTACTGAATTTTCGTTAAATGTATCCTTTTAGCTAAGAGTGACTCTTTAAATAATGTAATTAAAGACTACATTTTCTGATACAAAATAAGTCAGGTCATTTATTTAGAACCTATTATAAAAGTTATAATTATATAATATTTTCATTGTAAGCACACTTCGATGGGTCGTTTATAAGGAAGTGACAGTTTTGAAAAAATCTTGAATTGATGGAATATATGGAACGAGAGGGTTTAAGTAGTAATCTCGGTGGGCAGTGACCTCATTGACTTAATATTTTATGACTACACCATGTTCCGCTTCTTTCGCGTGAAATGCTAACATTTTTTAAAAATGTATCCTTAAAACAATAAAATCCTTTTATCAAATATAATAATAACAACAATATTATTTAGGAGGTACCTATCTATATTTAAATGTTTAGGTATCATCTGTTAATAAGTAATTATAATATTAAAATATAATGAGTGAGTTTTAAATGTTCTAAATGTTAATCTATAAAATTAAAAGTATTTATGTCTATAGGTATTTAATATTTGTATTTGATGTCATTATAGTGTTTTTAAATTTTTCAAGTAGATGACTTTTTTATTTTGCTAAAAAATATTATTCCTTCCCCTCCCCCTATAAATCGCCTTCGATACGTCCCTGTTTGAAAGTATTTAAATAGGTAAATAGGTACGTTATAAACAGTGTTGAGATTTGATTTAAAAATGTGTTTATCTTTTATCTTATCTAAATAAATAATGCATGAACTATCTGTGGTACTCTCTTAATATCAGATAAATAACTGTATTATCTACATAAACTTATCTTAATAATTGTATACATAATTTAATTTTTGTATACGAATAACTTAATAACATCATTAATATTAATAGTTATGTGTTTATAATATACCGAAGCTTTGCTCAGAATCACTTTTTGAATACAATGATTTATTATTGCTTTAAAATGGAATACATCAACCAAGAGTATCATATCAGATAAGCGAAGTGCTTCCATCCCTACTGACACCCAACGAGCGAAGTGCACCTTTTTAAAATTTGTATTATTTAACTGTTATTATTTTTATTATTAATATAATTGTGTATGTAACTGGTATACGTAGAGGTGTAATAAAAATTAAATTATTATAAAACATTCCATTTTAATATTTATAAGTTAATACTTACCTACATTTTTACTTTATATTTAGAAATGTGTAAATAAAAAAATAATATTGTTATAAAACGTTAAATGATATTTTTTTAAATTATATAATTTCAATACATTTTTTCATTTAAGTCTATAAATAAAATGTAAATTGTGTGTGATACTGTGATGTATTACATATTTAAACTAATAATCGATTCTTTTAAAAATAATATCTGTTTTTTTATCTAGATACATTATCTTTTATCTTCATCTAGATACATTTTACTTTAATAACTTTATAAAAGTGGTTAAAACACGGTTATTAATATTATCTCATGTTTTACTAGGGAATGGATTTTGGTGATTAGGTAGGTACATATATTTGTATATAAGATATAATGTACAAGACGCCAGCCGCTCGTTTCTCTTAATTTTAAGGCTTACGCATAAGTGAACGTAACGTTTAGATGTGACGTGATGTGTGAAATCAAGGGGAAAACATTGATGGGTCGGACAAGGCGTATTATCGTGTCAAAATAAAATATTTGTAATATACCTACTCTGACTTCAGGGTGGCCCGCAGTTACATCAGTATTGCGATTATCGCCTGCGGTCATTTATTGTAGGTATATAGGTACAACATTTATGCGATATTTCTATACTTCAGTATATTCGATTTATATACAATGGTTGTGGTATAAATATGGTTGTGTTAGGTTTTCATTATTAGACAGAACTTGAGTATTATGCACTATAAAAGCTCATTGTTGTACAATGTTTGGACTAAACGAGTAAAACAGTTAAGTTGATAACTATATAGGTAGGTAGTTATGTTAAGTGGATAGGTTGCGTATTTTTACATTGATTTAAACCAAAATGTCTGACTTAAACGTATCTATCTACTCACCTACCAACAGACTGTTCGATTTTAATTCTGAAAATATATTAAGATTTTTATTTTTGGGCAGATAAATTCGAGTAGGAATTTTGCAGTAAAGTGCTTTCTTAATAGTAAATGTGCTTAATAGTGCTTTGCTCAAAATCATTATTATTGCTTTTTAAAATAAATATTTATCCATTATATATGATACCATAACATATCCACTACCAGTATCCTACCCGACGAGCAATATGCGTCTATCTCCTACTTGCCACCTTGTTGTTTTTTGATATAAAAATGAACTCGTTTCGTTGAGAAAAAAAAATCAATTCTTTTCTTAATTTGTACAGAAAAACGGAGATCCCGATATGTTTTGCTCAAAATACAAATACAAACTATATAATGTGTTAAACGTGCGCGATTTTGAAAATATAAAAAAACTACACTAAATTCAGTTTATATTTATTAACACTAATGGAAACTATCATGAATAGGATGCTGTGAAATTTTAACAAAATGTGCACCATTTTACGGACAGCATCATTTGAATTAGTTGATCATCTCCGTCAATATTATAATGTCATATTAATTGGTACATCTATCGACTTTCGACTTCCACATACACAGTTATCAAGGTCTGAATTATTATTAAACACTAGAGAAATTAATTAAAATTTTTAATGCAGAAACGAACGCAGCTCTAACGTTCCCCCTTCCCCCCCAAGTCGAATTATTTACGTTACGTTCGGTATTGAGTGTGTTATTATGACCATAGGTACATACCACAAACACAACAACCACGACGGTGAAAATTTGAAAAAAAAAATAAAATAAAATACCGAATCCTTTCTTATTAATATTTGTCTACCCATCCTCTCAAATAAAGGATCTTTTTCCAGGAATGGTCGATATTTTTAAGACACTCCGTATTTATATGGGCGACCTTATGTACCTATTCGGGGGGGTATTTTTATTTTTATTTTTTTTTACCTCGAAACGTTTAAGGTGTATAATATGTGCACCGTGGGGGGTTCAAATATATTATATAATGACGGGTCGGTCCGGAGAACACCCAATCTACCCCCGTCGTTCATTCCTTCCACCAAATTTTTCAAAAAAAAAAAAAAAACCTCACAAACACACAACACACCATTTGCGCCCCGCGATGTGTTTCATTCAAAATTACCAACAAACGATAAACGTATTCCGACCTTATATATATATATATATATATGTATGTACATTATACACATTAGACGTAATGTATATAATCGTATATAATATATAGATATATTATATAAACGGACGCATATTTCACGGTAGATCATATGATATGATAGTATTATTGTAATAATATGATACGACGACGACGACGACCACACGACGATAATAATAATAATAATAATAATAATATTTTCATGCTATCGAAAAATATATTAATAATAGTCGGGGAATATTCGTGTTTTATTGTGCTCGGACGACGCCGGACATATTATTATTATACACCGTGACACGACGACGACGTTAAAAAGGTTCAGGATGGAGCGCGCACACGCCAGTTATAATTTCCGTTTTCAAAACATTGGACACGGTACCCGGCGTGCTCGGCCCCGAAGGGTTGTACGTATCGTTTGCAGTAGATAGGCTTATCTATTTTGATAAACAAAAAAAAAAAAAAACAAAATTATAATAAAAAAATCAAATAAAAAAAAAAAAAAAAAAAAAAAAAACAATCCCACAAACGACGGCCGATATAGTTCTAATTTTCTCACACGAATTTAAATCGGAGATTTTAACGGGTGAGCCACTACAAAAAAAAAAAAATTAAAATTAAAATAGTAATATATTACATGCGAGTAACACGATGATGTCACCCCGCGATCATTTTTCGGTCTTTTTTTTTTTTTTTAAATACGCAATATTTTTACCATCGTGCACAGATATCGTACTTTTAACGGACCCAATACAGACCGAAGCGAAAAGGCTTTCTCCCGTATATCCTCGTAGCCCGCCAGATAATTATAATTTAGGACTCGCTCATAATTTAAGCCCGCTGTGTTTGATAGGGTGAATTACAAATATGCATATATAAATATACATATATATTTTTTTTTGTTGAATGACGATCTCACATTCTATGCGATTTTACTTTATTCATTATTTTTGGAATTTTGTGCCTATTGACAATAAAAATCGTACTCTCATTTTATATTTTACCGAAGCTTGAAGAAAACGTTTAACACGTCAAAAAACGATTGAATTAGATAACATAATAGAAAACGATATATTCAGTGATATTTCAGACCTAATGTTCCGGGGGGTATCAAAAATTTCTGGGGTCTTAAAAAAATGTATAGAACCGTTTTTTCTTTAGTTTAATTCTGTATGATAAGTTATTAGGGGTATACATTTGTATGTACATTGGGGGTTATCATTCCCTCGGTCATTCCCCTGAAATAAATACTGGATATATTGAAAAACAGTTTAATATAACATTATATTATTAATTCAGTGCTGGATTTGGAGGAGTAGGATGGAATATTGAATACTTCTTATTTTTCTGAAAATATTTCAGCGCTTCTCTTATACATTTTCTAAATGTATAATACTAAGAACAAGAATAACAATTATGTAACAAAAAACATAGAATTATTGTCTGAAATATTAAAAAATTTTCAACAATAATCGTAGAACGTTATAATATTCTATATAGCTTGTATTTGAAATTATTATTTTTTTAACAAAAAGGGATGTTTAATTTTTTTTTTATGAATGGTTGGTGGTGTATGGTACATAGCCTCCAAGAATTGATAAGATAGAATATTCATGAACACAAATTTTAGTTACATTTATGCACATCACTACTACTTGCTTTCCAATTCAATCACTTATTATAATACTTAATATAATTTGAATAATATCATTAGTTTAAATATTTTGTATATCAATTTGTGGTCACGATTTTCTCATTTAATATTTAAAATAATATCTATTATTTGACGACAACGTTTGAATATAATTAATAAAATATAATCGTATTTTACTAAAACCTGGTAAAAGGTTAATCGTTACATACTGCCACACGTAATCGTTGGTCTTTGTTTTTTACAAGGTTTTTTTTTTGCGCACAGCGTTTTCTTCGACTCTCGTTATTGTATCCTTTAACGTTTGTTTTAATTTTGTTCACGTTCTTCATTAACAATTTGGCCTGAGTCAATTGTACCTGCAGCAAAGACGGACGTTCTCGCAATTGGTTTGGAATAAAGTCGATATAACTGTTAAGAACGTATTTCAGTCTATTAGTGTAGACCAATAATTCTACGTTTCTTTCTGATAGCGCGTTATCAATTTCATTGAGTTCCGTTACGTCCAAAACATAACCCTTTGTCCGAACCACGTCCGTTTCTATGTCATCGACGACCACGACCGGAATTTCTTGGCACCGTCCTTCAAACCATAGATCTAGTTCAGCCAAGTCCTGTATACATTCCGCCTCCGAAGACATTTTCAAATGCTTGAGCGCTCTACAGTTGTTTTCATATAAGGTATCCATCGCTTGTTCCCACCAAAGTCTATTTCTACGTTTCTCGTCCAGGAACTCTTCGAACAGTTCCCCGTACACCAAGTCCATGCTATAATTAAATTCGTTTCTTGACGTTTTTTCTTTTAATTTTATCGAATCGTGTACGTTTTTATTGATATATTTTATATCTTGTTCGATCATGTCTAACACTTCTCTGGTCATTTTACATTCCTCCATGACAACTTTTTCCAAGGACTCTAGAGTTTTCTAGAATACACGAGCAACTTATATTTCTTACCATTGATAATATGGACAGGATTGCCTACAACAGCTTACCATGTATTTACAGTTGTATTCTTCCAGAATTGCAGTCGATTCCATTTTGTATTTATGTTTTGCAATGGGTTCAATCTGTAAATTATCTTCGATATTTTTTTCTTTCTTTTCTTCTACCCATTTATTTAGTTGCGCATTCCGTTCATCGAACAATTTGTCTTCGAATTCAAGGTAGGTTTGACCCATAGAATGATAACCAACAGCTGACATATATATCTAAGTTAAGCATTGACAAAAAACTTGTTTTTTCTAATAAAAAATTATGATTATATATTATAAGTATTATAATATATTTTTTCATTTACTATAATTATTATTTAAGTAATTGTATCGATGAAATTCGCCGTTTGTTTTCGAAAACATAATTAAGACGAGTAATGAAAAAATGTAGTAATCTAAAACGTGATAAAAATAAATATGCCATATTTATCTTATATTATATTTAAATACAGTTTATACCAATCATAAATGATTATTAGGGCTGGGATTTTATTATTTTTATTTTTTGATGATGATTTAATGGAAAATAAAATCTATTTACAAAAAAAAAATTTAAAAAAATAATTTGAAATATAAGTATTAAATGGTAGGTAGATCTTCTGATTTTTTAATCTGAAATTTCAAAATTTGATATATTTTTAGAAAAAATACATTTAAATATATTAATAATTGATAATTGATAAGATAGGTGACTTATATTTTATTTTTAATATGTGTAGAAGAAAATTAAAAGTTTGTGAAAAATGTTTTAAAACTAGAAAAATGCCACATAAACATCAAGAAATTCACTAAGAGGTTCAATTTGTTAAAAAATATAAAATATAAAATACATTACAATAATTAGTATTTTCTAAATCACATTTTCTATTTAAGGATCTACAATTTAAAACACACACACACACACACACCCATACAAAAAGAAATTGTATTAAAATCCTGGGCTTAATGATTTTTAATTATTTTTACTAAATATTATTAATTGTTTTACCCTAGAATAAGGTACACAATCGTTTAATTTATTTATTGTGAGTTGTGACATCATACCACGTATCACGTCGTATAATACGAATACTTGGGTAAAATACTTTTTAAAAGCATTTTGAATATGTTACATTCCAAATACTATGAATAATACTTAGTATTCTTAAAGTATTTGGAATATTTCACAAAAAGTATTCTAAATATTTTTATAATAATATATTTTAATAATAAAAATATTAAATAGTTATTATTATATTATTATTTAATCAAATATAAACATTCATTAATGTTTGTATGAGGAGTTCCAATAGTTTTACATTCTGAGAGAACAATTAACATTTGAGTTTAACCGCAAAATAAGAACAAGGTTACTTTATACTGTATTGAAGTGATTTGTATATATTATTTATGAATCTATAAACCTAGGAGAATATAACTTGTTAATAAAAATTAAATAAATTGAATTAGTGATATTTTATTTACTAAAGTACTTATCTGATATTAATTTTATATTTTTTGTTGTACTATTTGTATTGGGTTCGTCCCATGATGTAAATAAAATAAAATATTGGTATTCAGAATTTTAACTAAGTATAATTCTTGACTTAGTTTAAAAAAACATTAACTTGCCCAATATTGATATTAATACAGTCAAAAATGAAAAAATATAAGAAAACCTTTATTGAAGCGACTATATAATATGTTATACTTGTACTTACTTTTTACTCTAGTGAGATTTATTTCCGTATCGTCGGTAATATCTGTTGTCGTTAGTTTGATATTTCCCGACAGCACATTTTTCGTTGTTACTTCAAAATCGGTTGGTGGTATTCTATCGATACGGTCGAATTTAAATTTTTGAAAGATGTCTTTGGGAATTAAGTCAACTACCCTATTTCCAATATGGTTACCTAGACTCTGTTTGATTTCGTGCGGGCTTGGATACCTTTGACTATTAAAGCCCTTTGATTTTTCTATTTCATTGTACGACCTATCTGAAGATTCGATACATATATTATATAACTAATGTATCAATAGTATAGAATTTAAATTGAGGAGTCGAAAAGGAATAAAAACCGTTTTAAGTATCCGGATAACACGATAACAAGATTTTAACCGGGTTTTTATTCGAATCAGAAACTTTAATTTAGAGTGAACCCAAATATCAATTCAAAAAACAAAATTCAAAATGTTTTATTCGGGTTTTGGATTATAAAAATTTTATTATTAAAATAACCTAAATTCTGAACATGGACCAATAGACGTGGTCGTTAAGATACGAGGATAATTGAACACAGCCATACGGGAGTGAAGATAATTGGACACCGAAAAAAGTTACCAATTTTATCATGTCAAACTTGTATGGCTCAGCATGATAAATATAATGGTTGTACAAATTACTGACGACCGTAAATCGATAACGAAAAATAATTGATTAAACAAATCTAAGAGTATATATAAATCGTCCTACCCATTTTCTATAAAAGAGATAAGAAACTATTCAAATTGACACTATTTTTATATCTGAATTAAATAATTATTTTTTTTGTATCTAGCATAAATCAGGATTTCCAACAATATATTTTATACAAATTAGCTCTTGAAAAATAATTTCAAATAGATTATTTGGTTAATTTTTTAACATGATATTATAATATTATTATATACAATAATATAACTTACATAGAAATTAAATCAAACTTGATATTATAATATATTTTTATAAATAACATTAAAAGATATTTTGTTGAAAGAGTTAAATAATTACAATCCTTTATGACATGTATTTTTATTTTTACCAAAAAATTTTTTGTAATATATATTAAGTGTGATAATAGTTTAGATTTTAAGCAGAGCGAGAGATCTCTTGGTATTTAAATTATTATTTTATTTTTTGAAAATAAATTTTCAACCAGAACCTTTATTTCAATTGTTATAATATGACACAGATACCCATTATCAGATAGAACATGTGATCAGGATGATATTTTAAAGACCTCATTTTCGAAGATGAATAATAATAATAACAATAGTAATAATAATAGCAAATATACACTGAAGAAAAACTACCGAAAGACGGTGGAAAATGAATTAAAATAGTTATTTTCTAACAATTCCAAAATTACTACTAAAATATACTACTGTAAATTTTACTATTAGATACCTAATATATTGGCATAATAAATCTTTTAATTTTTTTTTTTTTGCATATTTTAATATAATATCATTTAAATTTTTTTTGAAAACTTTAAACGGTCAATCATTTAGTGACCGGTTTCATATAAACCTACAAGTCCAGCCAAAAACCGACTGGTTGGCCAATCTTACAGGCTTAAGCCGCGTCTGTGCCTAATATTTCTGAAAATCTATTTAACTTGACAACAACGTAAAATAAGTAACATTGAAACATAAACAGGTGTGGTTAAAATTAATATAATATTTATATCATAGCATTGTATATATATAGATACCCAATAATATTGTTTATAATCGTACATAATTGGAATATAAAATATTTGATTTGCGTCCAAATGGTCGTGTTCATTTGTCCTAGATCACTTAACTTGACCTAAGCTAAATTTAATCTAGATACTGATGACCGGGATTAAACAAAAATAATAAAATTGAAAACCTAATTAAATAAAATAAAATATATACCCAGTTTTTAGTTTATATTACTTTGACTTTCTGATTTAAACTATGGATGTAAAAAGCGGCTCTTACCTAAATGCAATGAAGTTGATCGAATATGATTCGGGTTGTTTACAGAAATTGATTCCGTATTTTTCTTGTACGCCATAATAAATTTTTAAATATTATTTTCAGTAGGTATTTAACTTAAACACACAATAATATAATATATTATTATATTGCAAATATGTGTAACCATGTAATCCAAAAAAATAGTAATAATATATATATATATAAAGAAACCAATTCATTACGCCTATAAAGTTTAAATGAATTATGCACACAAAATAATTAATGGTGTTAAAATTCTAAATTATTTTAAGTTTACATAACTATTTATTTAAATGAAAAACAATTTTGTCGTTATTTTTATTTTTATACTAATGGTCTACAATGATCGTAATAAGCCAAATTTTGTTAACATAGAGATTATAACATTATCCGTGTTTGTATATCGAATTTTTTGATTAGCGAAAAAATTACCTCGAAACGCGGTAAACATCAACGGGTTTCTGTTTTATTTTGTGTTCGGTAACTTTTGTCTACTTATTTTAAACAGGTGTTGTCATAAAACATTTTACTTTATATAGGTAATATTTATATTGATCAATGATGCATCGACTATTTTAAAATGAGTCTTCTAAATGTTTCCACCTTGTTTCCTTGGTGTATACAAAAAGTTTACAATTTGTATAAAAATTTGGTTATAACTTATAAGTAGACAGCGGATTTTTAGGTTTTTAAAAGTTTCAAATATTATGCTAGTATACTAAACAAGCATTAATAAAATCATAAAATATTCTTTTAATATTCTTTTAAACTCAAAATATTCTCTAAAAACAAGGTAAATCAAAAACATTTAGTAAAATGTTCTCAAAAACTTGAGAATGGAAATATACACATTATTTATTTAGTAACACTGTTACATTGACGTATTTATTGTTGTTATCAAAACTTTTTGACCACTTTTCAGTCGTTTATAAAAAATTTGTTAAAAAATTATGTAAAATCTAAATTTTGGTCTACATCTATAACTTGTTCAAATATTAATTTAAAAAGAATAAATGTTCAATTATTTTGAAAGAAAAGATAATGCCTTACCTATGCTTTCTCGAAAATATATAACCCAAGGTCAATGTAAAAAAAAAATGTTTTATTTTTATATATAATTCGTGTTATATAATATTCTAAAAATGTTCTTAAAAATGTCCTTCGGTCGAGAAACTTTAGAAAGGGGGTGTGGGGGACAAAGCCTATTTTTTCTCAAATATGACCCGGAACGTTGATTCTTTTTAACTAAGCCCAAAATCCGTTCTTATTTTTTTCCAATTCAACCCCCGATAAGCTTCAAATTATTAGACTGATTGCCAAACGGGAACCGATTCGGTTACTCCCGATGCGAACTCCACTCACAATGGTTCTGTAGAGAGAAATGCTCTATCATTGATTTCAAATGCACGTGTCCACCAAGAGTATCCCTGGCGGACGAAAAGCCGTGGGCTATTCACTGACCGGATTTTTTCCAAAGTATGAACAGCTGATCGTCATCGGAGTGGTATCGAAAATAAGAAACGCCATATTTCATCTGAAGTTAATTTACGGGGAACATCGAACATTGTCAAATATGGAACGTTGATAAATAAAGGGATAATCCCTGTTGAAAATTGATTTTATACTCGTAAAAAAAAAAAAAAAAAAAAAAAAAAAATGTACATTCCGAGGAGAGGGCTATCAACACGTTGCTGCCCTTCTCTTAAATTCGCCCCCGTCACGAGATCGTGTGTTGGTGCGATACGAACACAATAAGAAGACGCGCCGGCGTCGCTGTACAGTTTTCGGCGCGTAGCGTTTTGTTATTAGCGGCGATAATTATCTTATATAACGGACCTACAACACAACATCGGCAGGCACGAATACGTCGTCGGTTTCGATCATATTATTCGTACAACGAACGCCACAATACGATCTCCTCGAGTTCTCGTCTCTTGCAGCAGTCCCGGACAATATAATAATAAACACACACACCTATTGTATAAACTTACCCGTTTTCATTCACCGGCTATATGTACATAAAGTCCATTTGGGTCCGAATGCTGTGCTCTGTAGGTGGGCCATCGGTGCCGGCGCAGGTATTATTGACTCGACGCACATTAAATCATCGCTATCTCTCGTGTCCAAACGAAACACAGAAAATTGTACACTACCTGTATCATCTAATAGAGGTATATATTCTATATACGAAAATCGGTGTCTACCCACTTTCATCGGTTCACGATTAAAAATATTTAATAGTGTGCGTAATATCCTTAGACATATTATTATTATTATTATTATTATTATTATTATTATTATTGTTGTTGTACTGCTGCTGTTGCTGCTGCTGAAGGCACGAACGCGTTATCCTGTGTAAAAGAGAACCCCACCCACGGCGCGCCGACGACGGACGGGATTTTCATTAGCGGCCGAAAAGGATATTCGGCCCGGTGATTTATGTGCTGTGCGCCCCTAATGTATAGGTATAACTACTTATGTGCGTACGATATTAATATATGTTATCAATTTATCATGGTCGCCAAATCATATTCTATACACACGTGAAATAGCGTACGATAATGTATTACAGGGTGATTCACATCGCGCGTTCCACGAGTTGGTCCCGTTTTTTAATCGTCCAAATTATGCAATTTTTTTTTTCTTCAATTTTCAAGTATATTATATACTTACAAAATACCTATACGTTTTTCAGTACGTTTTTGTGCATCTACTTTAGTGTCCCGTGTCCAGTAATACAAACTGTTTATTTAATACATTTGTCTGTATGTATACGTTACGGTCAAAGTGTAAAATTAAGTCATTTTATATAATGTCTAGTCACTTTATAGAATACCGTACAATTTTCGGCAAAGTAATAATAATTATTTTTTATACGATGTTTAAACATTTATTAAATCGAATTAGTTATAAAATATTAATTACTTTATTGTTACAACATGATAAACTCGAATGACATTTTGAGTTACACAAAACATAATTTTTTAAGCAGATACATTTATAAATATATGCATTTACCTTTTTAATAGCCAGTAATCCCTTGGAATTTTTTTGTTTTCCGATTTCTTTAATTTCAACACTTCATTAATTATATTTTTCGCTGGTTAATAATATACTATTTTTACTAAAATTTTTGCCTATTTTTCTTAATTCATCATTGAATCGTTGCATGTTTTATTACACAAACTACAATAATAGTCACAAGCTACAAAAGCGTATAGACTAACACATAATACTGATATAACATGAAATAATACCGACACTTCTTATCGATACAACATCAATTACTTTTATCTGCACAGGGTATTCCTGTTAATGCATTGACTAAGGCGTAGTAGTAATTTTATATAATGTCTAGTTAAAGTATGAAATATACACTTTGCCTAGCGGTTTACGGCATTTTATAAAATGTTATAGTCATTATATACATTATCGCTTTATACACTTTGTAACATATAGATAAAAATATTTTTATCCGTAAACATTAACCATCATGTTTGTCTAAATTATTAATGACGATAAAAACATTGTATAATTTAATCTTTGAAAAGTCAAACAATTATTTAGATTCATGTACAAGAAATATATATAATGATATTTTGTTTCTGCACTTATATACTACTTACCAAGGATTTGATCGATTATCTAATATTTTAATAATGTTTTTATTTTATAAACTAGTAAGTAATAATCAAAAATTATTTAAATGGTTTTGATATTCGTATAGAAATTATGAGTAAATGCGAATTTTACTTCTTATTTCAAAGATTATTACAACTAATAAAGATTTATAAATAGTCATTATATATATATATATATAATATATTGTGTTTTAGTAGGTAAATGGATAATGCAGTGGCTGTTAAAAATATACGTCCCATTTTGAGAGGGCTGTATTAAAATATAACTTTATCATGTATTAAACCATTTTTTAATATGCTCATAAAAAAGTTAAAAAATGTATTAAAATTTAAAATTGCATATACCTTAAATAAACATTATTCAAAAATAAAATTTAATTTTTTTGAAATGTATTTAGATAAATATGTATCGATCTTAATCTAAATAAATGTTAGGTATAATATAGTTATCTGTACCTAGATTAATTTTTTAGTATAAAATTCAAGGCAACATAAACTTAATGCTGCATTCAATTTTCCTATTTAATGTTTCTAATTTATAATATGTCGTTTTTTAAAATGGTTTTAACAAACTAAATATTACACACGAAAACAATCTATCTATGTTGAATGCCTTAACTTTATTTATAAATGGATGTATGATCTATTAAGAAATATATTATTTGAAGATATTTATTAATTATTAAATAATTTAAACTAAAAGTATATATAATGTTGTATAATAAAAACTAAATTACAATATCTTATAATATACACATTTTTTTAAAAATAAATACAAAATACATTCAAAATAGTATGATTAATCATAATAATCACAATTAATTAATCAAAGAATTAATTTGAAATAATTAAATATTGGTATATGGCATGTAACTCGGACAGGAAGTTTAAAATTAAAGAATCTCATGCACTTTAGACACTTTAATATATTTTTATTTTGCATACAATTTAGATAATTACAGAAAACCATTTTGTTTTTGTGAATTATTATTTGGGCGAGTTTTCTGAATATTTTTTTGTATCAAAATCAATATTTGAACGATTAGTTGTCTAGTAATTGTGACTTATATGGTAAACAGTAAAGTTAATAGTATCTATCGAATTATTATATTAAATTAAATTATTATCGGTTTATTTATGAGTAAGTAGGTACTTACTTGAATATAAAATAACGCTATTATTAAAATGATAAAGTCTATAACCGGTTTTTATTTTTTATTCGGTTGTCGACTGTCGTACATATTTATTCAATGATAACTATCAAATTTTAAATGTTTTAATGAATAGGTACCTATATAGATACTAAATATATTATCAAATTATTAACTGCGTACCAATAGTGTAGTCGTAATAATGTTTTGGGTATACGCCTCAATTTTGCCATACAAAATAGGGGAAGCTACGCCCTCACACACTGTACAACTAATTTACAATGTTGTATAAGAATTGACTTTTATAGTACAAAAAAATTCAAAATTTTAACAAATAATATATTTTAATAATGATTATTGTCTGTCCTTTTTTTCTTAATAGAGCAGATCTGCCCTAGAACAACAATATTTTGTTGTGTTCAATATTATTAAAATAGTAAAATCTAGCAATAAAGTTGACCATTAAGTTAAAACACTAACGATGATTTTCAGTAGTGAAAGTATGTTTACAAAAATACATCATACATTTATTTTAGAGTTATAATATTCAATATAAAATAGATTAAGGACAACATGTTGGAGACGATCTCACGTTTTCCCACATTATCGTAACGACTTCAAACTAGGATCAAAAATTGCAGTTTAATTGCAACTAATTACCATTTTTTGTTTTAATTTGCAACTAACTTATTGGTTGACCTATGATAAGTGAAAAACCATCTGGGATGAAATCCATTTCATCAGCGTTTTGCAAAGTAGGTATTAATTAACAAAAAGAATAAAAGCAATTAAAATAAGTGCAAAAACATGTATTTTATACATATAAAAAGGCGTCCTGATGTTATATTAAAGCATCATGAAATCTCGTTAAGGTATGTCTTTACATACAATTTTAAAAGTTGAGTATATGGCGTTCTCTTGTCACTGAATGGTTCATACAGTTAGGGATATAAAAACGCGTAAGAAAAAAACAACATATCGCTCGTTATAATTTCGTGAATTAATGAATGTTAAGCATGAAAATATATATATATATACGGCTGGATACTTTTATTAATACTTTTTTTTTTAAAAAAAAACTTTCGATATTTACTTATCTACTTTTTATAATTAGAATACGTTTGGAATTTATAAATTTTAATCACAAACAAATGTATTTTAGAAAAATACATTCAACTTATTCCTATTTAGTGTAATATTATTATTTTAAGTAGGAAATACGATCGTATACCACGTATTCGTTTATTATTTTTTCCCTATACGCATTTTAGAATTTCAGCGTTATGAATGTACGTCGTATATCCATGTATGCCATCTACTACACAACTAATACGTACATATAATCAGTTTCACTTGGCGTTATGTATTAATGTAATAAATTCATTTACAATTAGATAGGTAAAACCTTAATCATAAAAATAGGTAGGTATATTTATATTGGGTCTACTCAATTTATTAATTAGTCTAATTAAAAATTATAATTATGTCCAATATCTTTTAAAAAATTATCAATATTTGTATAATTATAATGTATTATACATTTTCACGTTGATATAGGTCATTTTTGAAATATTACTTTCAACTAAATTAAATTCATCCGTTTTAGGTTCTTGAAACCATTCTTTTTCAAACAATTTATGAATTTTCATATTGAGATGTGATACGATCCCAATAATATTATATTTAAGAGCATGTATCACTCGTATTTGCTGTCTCCGTCTAACCAACTGATAATATACGAAATTTACTTCCAGCGTTCTCATCACAACGTTATTATTTTTAATAATACAGTAAATTTACTAATTACCAAAATTATAGATGACATTTTTATTTATGCTGTAGAAAAGTTATTTTTCAAAATGTTAATTTTGTAAGGAGATACAGTGCTTTTCAAATTACAATAATTTTCAAAAAAACAGGTTTGCTACAGCATAAATTACAGCATATTACATTTTTTAACAGGTCAATTTATTCTAATATTAGAAAAACGAAGTTGTGATATGAATATTGAACGTGAATGTGGTATTTTGTCAGATGGTTTGACGGAAATAGCAAAAGCGTATGACACGTTCTCTTAAAAAAAAAAAAAAAAATGGTAAATTTACAACATTTTTAAATCAATAAAATGTTTGTCGACTGCATAGCGATAATGATTTCATTGATTGAATTGATATTTTTATCAATAACACCAATGTTTATTTTTTCAGTTTATACGAATATAGTTCAAATAAATTTAAATAAATAATGAAAACGAAATATATAAATATGCGCGATCAAGTTTTAAAAAGGGGGGGGGGTGTACGTAGACTATGATTATGTGAATCACCCTGTATAATATATATCTTTATATATATATATATAAGTACTGCAGAATTAAACACGTGTATATGTTGCGAAGGGTAGGTGAACAAACATTTTTCTTATTTTCTCGACAGGATAATGTACAATAATGTAATTCTATTGCGATACAAACACATGCGGATATTATGATTTTCTTGATACGCCAAAGTGCCGATCATTAATAAAGGTCGTCGTTTAAACGATTAGCCGTGGCGGTACGATGGGTTTTATCATGGCAATGAAAATAAGTTAAGATTGTACAGGCCCACGCGACAGCAGTCTTCCGGGTTTCTTTTGGTCGTCTATATTACGAGGTATATACGAGTACCTTAATATTTTCTACCTAATCGATAATAATAATAATAATAATAAAAAAAAACATAAATAATAATAATCATTCCATCATTAGTCTGGCGATTATCGTTTGACACGGAGAGTTCGTTGCGGGTGATGACAAAATGTACCTGGTGGATGCTTTGAACAATCGAATAGGTACCTACTCCACGTACGTGTGCAAAGCCTACTATTATCCTTTTCGATTTTTTTTCGGTGTGTTAACTATCGTGATAATAAAAATATTAAATTATCTAACAAATTTAATAATTTTGATAAATGTTAACGATCTTATAATGATTTAAGTGTTACTATTAAAAAAATAATAATAAATAAAACGTTTTTCAAGTATCCTGGAGTACGTATTTTAAATACTCGCGGTGGACGAGTATAATTTTAGTATGTTTCAAATACTTTTTTCTCGGTATCGAATAAGAGGTTTTGTCTACCCAGTCCTCAAAGAAAATAATTTCGAATTTTACAAATAAATTACTCGGTATACCGACAAAAAAACTAATCATAAAAAGTAAAAAATTGTCTTGTTCAATGTTCAACACAGATTACTAAATATTTATCTACATTAAGATAAAAGTTAAGTTTAATTTTGTCTAGTAATAGAATAAAAGTATTTATTACTTAATTAATTTAGATCTTAAGCTAAAATGTTCAGCGTTTTCACAAATAATTTCTTTAATAAATTATTAATTAACAATAAAATTATTAGATAGGAGGTACATACATATTTTATATTATTTTATCTATTTTATTATAGTAGTTTTTAAAGTTAAAATATACGTTTTAAAAATAATTGTTATCAAAATGTATTTATCTAAGATAATTCATAAGATTTTTATTTTTATTTTTTATATTATCTAGATACAATTAGACAACTGGTTAGTTTATAATACATCAATATCGTGTCCAATTGTTTTAGTTTAGGTTATTCGAATTTCTAATTATTACTTTAAAAAAAATTTACAATGTAACATATCTCAAAAAAATTTAAAATTATTCATTGAAATGCCATTTTATAATACTCAAAGATAATTAAGTATATCATAATACTCAGGATCATAGTTTATGACCATCATACATTGTAGAGAGTTGGCAGAATACTTGAAAAAATACCTAAATACATGTTAAATTATATTAAAATATTGAAGTAATCAATAGTGACTGTATTAAATGTAAGATATCCAAACCCTGGATTTCGGAGGCGATTAGAAAATTACTTTTAAAACCATAAAAATATATTAACCCTAGTAAGTGTTATTTTCTATAGTGTATTATAATGTGAATCATATACTATTTAATATATTATATATATATATATATATATATATATATATATTATATTTATGCAGTTTATAATTTTAGATGATTGTAAACAAAAACACGTGTATATTTTTCATAAATGGTATAATAATCATTAATTATCATGGAATAACTTAAGATAACTTAATTGTTAATATTCTATTAAAATATATTCATTTTGAAAATACAAATTATTAGTTCTAAATTGACTTAGAAATCTTTTCAGTACAGTGATTATTTTTGGATTCAAAGATGTATCAATTTGTCTAAATAGAATTTGTCCAGAATACATTGGCCTTATGAACGCGCTTATATTATTCTGCATTTTGTGTCATTTGTAACGATCCTACGTAGCACTGTTTTCCGTTAAATAAAATTATGTATAATTTTATCAAAATATACCTATAATCAAAATAAAGATAATTTCCTGTTAGTATTTAACTTGATCTAATTATAATATTTATGTTCCTATATTGTGTATCTATGTTATTATAATATATCCTGATTTATTATTCTGATATTTTTACAAATCTTTGGATTATTACCTGTACTTTCATTAGAAAACGCGATTTTACTGACTAAAAAAATAACATAAAATACGAATTGTCGTTGTATTCGGTAGTTACTTTCTATAACATCATATATACAATGTAGAGTGTAATAGGTGGTAACTTTAATGCTCAACTATAACAGCATATTTTTCAAGATACAAAATATTATTCCGAATGATCGATGATTTTATGGATTTTAGTATCGGTACATAATACCATAATATTATCATTGATAATAATATCCTATACCTACTATTAATGTTATAAAAGTACAGGTATGGTGCCTTGCAGTCGATGACGACTACTATGAAGATGATGCGACTAGTGCTTCCATTATATTCCAGTGACGTGTACATTTCTCCAGAAGACCAGGTAAAGATTGAAAATTAACATCTACTCATTTAATATTCCCTCTCGTATTGTCATATTTTTTATATAATACATATAAATGTTTTAAAATTTATCTACCTACTTACTTACATAGATTTTCAAATTGACGTACAAATGAAAATGTCACTTAAAATATATTTTGTTGTAAATTTGATTGTTTGTAAATGCAAATGTAAATTTGGTATTGCTTTCGAAAACGTATATTGATAACGAAGGTCGCCACATTGTGATAGAATTTTTAAATTACCTGAAAAAACTATAGTATACTTATTTACTTTGATCTCGTAAAATAAAATATGGATGACTTATACGATTCTTTCGGATATAGTTTTCACGCACTCTGTATATCTGAAGGTGAGTTTACTCGACGATAATAAATGGTTTGAACGTCTCTGCCATATATATATATATATATATATATAGGAGACAAAGACGGATAAATGTACAGTAAACGATTCGATACGAGAAAACGTTATTTAGCAGACGGTCGGCGATCAATGACTGAATTACGTACGATGATCGATGGCAATATATCAATATACAATATACATACACACACACACATATATATATATATTACGCTATATACGTATATGTTAGGTTTGACTATATGTAAATGGCTACCATTTAAGACCTTAATGGTACAACCGTCCAAGTAATGCAAATGGTTAGAAGGAGGTATATTATATTATACATGTATAGAGTTAATACTGAATGCATATCTAAATATAGATGATTCCGATGTTTAAGTGGTAAACTCAACACGAATTTTAACACTAAATGAATGGTTTCATGTCGTAGGCCATATACGTATATAGTAAGTATGTAATATAAATACATTATTTTTATATATATATGTATACGCCCGTAGTAATTTTCATATTCATTTCTATACATAAATAGTAGTAGTGGCTAGTGGATGATGGAATTGGTAGTGCACATTCAAAAAATACTACGCATTATAATAAAAAAAAATAGGTATACATATTTACATAACATTATATAAACTTTAAGAATTCATAAAGCACAATCAGAATTCCATAGTGGATAAGTGAAAACTTGATAACATCTCAAAGAAAAACATGAAGGTGTACATGGAGAATTGATATGGTGTAAACATTCTTACTCGCCCACCTAAAAAATTATGTTTAAACCTGGAAGTGGGTCGAACTCAAAATTCAGGTGTCGAACTGAACTACGAAATTCAAAAGCGAACCCGATCTCCAACCGAACTTTTATTTTGTCGAACCGGAACCAAACTTTTAGTTTTCATGTCGACTCCGAACTGAACCAAACCAAATTTAAAAACTAAATAAGTAAAAATAAACCGACATGAACTTTTTTCGACGAACTTATGTACTTTTACAACAATATACTTCTTTAAAAACGTAAATAATGAAAAAAAAAATTGGTGTTAAATTCGAATCCATTCCCAAAATCTTCGAGCTCGAATAATTCGTCTAAGTTCGTACTTCTACTCAAGTTAGACTTTTTATAACTTATGTGTTGACTTATGTTTGACTTCTAAGCCCGAATCAAACTCTTGAAGTTCGGTTTAGTTTTTTGAACTTTGAACTATTTGACCCACCTTTAATTGAAACCATAATATTATGCACAATAAACTAAAATAAATAAAAAATATGATCGATTCATATAATAGATGCATAGTTTTTATCAGAGAATATTAGATAGACAACGAAAATCAAGTCAAGGTGACGTCACATGTATTTATATTGCATTTGTACAAAATATAATTATTCGAAGGTGTAATAATATACAAGCCTGGTCACAATGTGTCATAATCTGTATCAGTACCTATGAAGTATGTACTTTAATGCACTGACCGAATGCACTAAAAATCGATATGATACACATACGCGAACAATGACGAAAATATGGTACTGTGTTGAGCATAATTTCTATTATTTTACTTTCATATCATTGAAACAATTACACTAGTTGAAAAGTCCGATAGAAATACTGCAAAAGAGCTCATTCACATTATTTTCAAAATTTTTTTGTTGTAATTTCGATTTTCGTGAAAATTTGAACTATTTTGAGGAAATTATGTAAGTAGTTACAGTTAGTTGTAGACACAATGTTAAAAATAACACATGTAGGTAGGTACAGGTAGTCATTATTGTTATTATTTATTTATAATCAATATAATATACATTATATTACTTAATATGTAGGTATATTGTGCAATATATTGCCTATATTGTATCAATAGACATCTATGTTAAATTTATACCAATTTTAAAAAAATTTTAACGTTTATCATTTTCCATTTGTACTCAGAAGATTAATAAATATAGTTACAAATTTACAGTATAATTTTAGATATTTAGAAATATTACATTTAAAAAAAGGCATTTAAACCGGTTATTGCAGATGGAGTATTATTATTAATATTTTAAAATTGAAAAAATAGATAAATTATTATTCATTTTATTTAAAATACGATTCTGAGCAAAATTTAATAATTCAAAAAAATAAAAATTAGGTAACCACTATAATTATATTTTTTCTTCTACATTTATAAAATATTTTTGTAATAAAGATATTCTACTTTACACTTAAGAAAACTGATGCAAAAATTGAAAAATTACATCTATAAAAAGTATTAAGGTATTAAGCAGAACCAAATTGATATTGTAAAAGGTCTTAACTCCTACTTAACTCCTATCCGAAAAAATGTATGTAAAAATGTAAAAATCACACCTAATCAATCAGAATCTGAGTTATAAAATAATAGGTACCTATTATTGGATTTATTAAAAAGTTACTTGAACATGATAATATATTACTATTTCAGATTTGAAAGAAATGATAGATTATTCAAAGAAATGATTCTCAGTGGAGCTTCGGTGAAATATTATTTAATATTATTAAATAATACAAATTGATAAACATGACAACCTAATTTTATATTTTCTTATTTTATATTATTAAATGTAGTTTGCTTTTACGTTTAAGAAAACTACTAAAAAAAGCAAAATACGATATCTTTAAAGTAGGTACCAACTAGAATGAATTTTCCTTAAAAAACGTGTATACCCCAAAACTGTCATGTCTAATTTTTCAGGAGGAAACATTTATATATCCAAAATGTTCCTCACAGAAAAAAAAAATTAAAAATACTAATAATAAACATCAATATAAAATCAATGTTTTTCTAACTATGCTCAGAATCTACAGAACAATGTTTTTCGATATTTTCAGTTAAATTTGTTTTTTTAGTTATTAAAAAAAATCGACTTTTATAAATTTTGAACATAATTATTTAACACAAATTTAACAACAATTCCTTGAAGATAAAGAAATCACAAAGCATTTAAGATAACTAGATAATGTTGTCATCTATGTTTATTTATTTATTTTTTTATTTCGCATTTTCAAAACGTTTGTAAGCATCGATAATTATTAAAAATATGCTTTGTTCATGGAAAAATGTTTTGCCTAGATATCCTTTTAAATTGTATTAAATAAATTACTGAACATATATACTATATATTATCGTCGTTGTCAAAACAATATCACGTATTTCTAAAAAGCGCGAAAATGAGTTGTATTGTATCAAGCTTTACAGAAAATAATACTGTACAATCTAATGTAAATATCATGTATATTGAACAAGATCCAAGGAAAATATAAACGTTTTATATATTATAGTATTTTTAACACGGGTAAAAATTTTTTATTTTCGAACATGTATTTGGGAGGTAGGTAGGTAAGCGTTTCAAACGTGTTCATTTAGAAATCATCTGTCGACCGATTGTGACGGACGGGTTCGTATTGTTGTTATTCGATATTACATGTTGGCTGATTGTTGTATATTTTAGCTCGTTGTGTCTGTTCGCCGACGAAAAGTAATAATAAGTACATGAAAATACGTATATAAATTCACGTTGCGTTGTTTGACGGGTTTGACGTTTAAATGTGTACAAAAGGGTAAAAAGGTTTTGACATTATACACGTGTAAAACACGGTATTAAAATATTCGAAGATCACCACACTTGGAATTTCTTATAACTACGAAATCCTCACTGACGAAAGAAAATATCTCACTAAAACGATCAGAGATTTATTCGACGATAACAGCTAATACTCGCGTCGTTCAGTAATGATAATATTTTCGGGTATACTTGTGAATTTACGACCAACCGTTTTAATAGTATTTGACACTCAAATACCATAATATAGTATCGTAAATATATATATTTTTTTTTAGTAGAAAGTAGTATTTAATAACATAATTAACCTTCGTCTTTCGATACTATACTGTATTCTACTAATAGTATGTCATTGTTTTTTAAACATCTGGCAAGTTAATTTTAATCAAACCCTGTGGGCAAAATCTAATCTCTGGTATGTAACATAGTAATCTCATTGAGTCATGAGAGGTTCAGTATTCAAGGGCGTAGGTAAGGGGGGGTTTAGGGGGTTCAACCCCCCCCCCATTGAAAACTAAATTTACCCTAGATAAAATTAACTAAAAAATATAAATGGGTTTCTAACTAAAATATTTTTATCCATTTATTTAATTTACCATTTT